>CM075691.1:75131210-75381210 GCA_037954015.1 Psophocarpus tetragonolobus
AAGCATGGTTTAAAAGAGACCCTTATTTTTAATTTTTTAATTCAAATTTTGGAGACAATTCTTTTTTAAGCACATGTTTTGTATGAACTAAAAACAAAAGCATGACACACAAATGTGTTATCTATCAAAAGTGGTCCCAACCTGCATTTGAATTCAAAATTGAATTTAAATTTTGAAATCAATAATTGATCACTAATTAATAATCATACATATATAGTTGTGTAGAAGATTTTTGAATTGAAACTAAACTTAAGCAAGATGAAACAAATCAAGACAAATAATGTATCAAGATGAACAACATAGAATTATGAACATAAAATAAAGAGCAACTAGATTATATTATAAAGATAAGATAAACAAGAACATATAATGAACAAAAGCAGTAAAGCAACAAGTAGCATATAAGAACTTAAGGATTAGACTCTGATACCATATGATGGAAACAAAGTTTCATTTCCTAGGACCAATTCTTGCATAGGTTCGGTCAGCATAAAATCATAATAAGAATTGAATAACAAATCAAGAAATAGAAGAAGAAAATGGAATATAAGTGTGGAGGTGTCAGTCCAAAGGTTGGAGATAAACCTTTTTGAAGCTAGCTACAAGGATGTGCTCCTTGACGAAATCTAATAAAAAAAGAGAACTCTTTCATGGAGAAACTCGACTAACGGAGACAAAGCTCACACAAGCACTCAATTTCATATATCACCAAATATTACAAATGAGGTAAGAGAGGCAGTATATATAGTGTTGGGAATCTTAAAGCTCAAGCTAATCCAACAATGGTGGACTTCCAATTTAGGATATGTACTCACCTTAAATGTAGATCAAAATTGGCCAACCCAGCCCACACTGGCTGGCCCAATGTAGGTTGCAAAATAATTGGGTTGGCCAGCATGACCCATAAGAATAAAATACCTAAATTTTAGTCCAGTCTGGCCCACCATGGATTGGTAGGTTAGATGGGCTAACCCACTAGACTTGCAAAAGAATAATGAATTATTAAATTTAGTTTTTGATTTTTTATTTTTTAAGTGGGGTTTTATAAAAATATGCAAATAATAAATAATATTAGAAAAACATACATACATATATAATGGATTCATCGTAAATTATAAATAATATTTAAATAACATACATATATAATATAAAGACAAAATGCAAATTATGGGTTTCACTTTCAGATTTCAAGGAAAGTTTGGTTTTGATTTTGCCAGTATTAAAGGTTTCACGTTTAGGGGGAAAACCAAAAAGGAAAACAAAATTAGAAAAAATGTTCATGTGCTGATATTGATATAAGTGAGAAAAAAAATTGCGAGCTCAACCCAATCTTAATCCACTAAACTCGCGAGTTAGGTGGGTCGAGTTACATAAGTGAGACAGTTTTGTGAAACATGTTTGTTCTTGACCCGTCACGAGCCTATAGTGGGTCGAGCTAGCCCATCGAATTGAGCCCATTTTGACACTTCTACTTAAATGAGTCTAGATCATTAAGTGTGCAATAAGTGAGATAGGGTAAACATGGCAACGGGGCGTGGCAGAGACGGGTATGACATTTTCATCCCCATCCCTGCTTCCAAAACCCATCTCCATCCTCGTTCTCATACCTGATGGATATGAGATTTATGTCTTCATCCCCATCCCCGTCAGGTATCGGGTATACCTGTACCCATCCCATACCCACAAAAAAAAATTAGCAAAAAATAATTTGTTTGAATATAATGATATTAATTCAAAAGTTATCTAATAAATGTAAAGTTTTCAATTTGTTAATTAAATGTCAAATCTTTCTTTCTTTTTAAGATAGATGAATATTTTAGTCATTAAAATAAGAGCAGGTGAAGTAGGTATGAGGTGGGTATGTATATCCTCATCCTCAACTTAACAAATCAGGTATTCCCCATACCTATATCCATGTTCGGTCAAACCAGGGATTCCCTGTCAACTTCAGGGCAGGTTCGGATTACCCACGGGTACGAGTTTATTTGTCAATCTATTCTAAATAAGTCAACTATCATAATATCTACAAGAAGAATAAAATAAAACAAGGGCTAATAAGGTATCATTAAGTTCAACATGAGTTTGAGACTTCTATGCTCATCTCTAGACCAAACTTCCTCTATCCATCTACCCATAGCCCTAATGATTGGTCTTTTAGGAGGGAGAAGTCTACGATTTTTTGTTTGACTTGTTTTGCCAACATATGTATTGAACTATTTTGTTGTTAAAGTTTTATTTTTTCACTTGTTTTTATATAAATATAAATCATTGAATATATAGAATAAGATGAATGTAAATGATAAATTGTTTTTATTCTTCAATACAAAATAAGCTCCCTAATAAAATTATTTTTTACCTTCATCGCAAGAAAGTGAATTTGTTATTACATAGCAGTTAAAGCTATTATCATTTAAAATAAAATTAATTTCAATTTTTGTGTGTAAACATAGTAAATATTTTGGGATATGATTTATCAATAAAAGAAAAAATTAAAATATCTAAGGAAATAGGAACTATTAGCTTCCTAGATGAGTCCTAGATGGTAGGAAGCATACGTGTATATTGACCGAGCTAAACTGATATATTTGTTTGAATGATTTTGTAATTAAATTTTTTGGTTTAGTTCAAATTGTTTCTTTGCAAACTTAACCAAATTGTAATATCTGCATTGCTTTAGGATTATATTTTAATTCAATATATTTATTTCATTATTATTCTTGTATTTAATATTTTTTAGGTTTTTTGAAGGATTGATTGTATTATTTATGTTTTCTATAGTGTAATGGATTGGCTAAGAGAGAGAAATTGGCTTGTGATGAAAATTCTTTATAAAGTGTTATATTAGTTATAAAAAGGTTATGGATAAAATATTTATTCAAAATTATTCACCGTATTACTTAATAATTTCAACATATTTTTATAAGTATATATTTTAATATAATTAGGTTTGATTTAAAAATAAAATAATGAAATAAATTTTAATGTAAGAAAATAGGTTTAAATACAATTTGTGCCCCAAGTTTTAACAATTCATGATATTTTCCCCTCCAATTAAAAAATCATGATATTTTTGCCCAATAATTTAAAAATATGTCAATTGGTGTCTCCTTTGTTAGTTGATAACATTGACTGTTTGATATGAGGGAGTTGACTGTCAAGTGTACAAATGAAAGTTATGACATGACATTTAATTAACATTGTAATTGAGTTATTCGTCATGAGAGTGAAGAAAATCAAACTTCGTTGTTCATTTACTAAACTGAACCCCAAACCCAAGTTTGTTATTCATTCGCTCGTTCTTCCTTCTTCGATCTTTCTTTTGCAATCTCACATGTCCAATCTCCATTCTGAAATCGTGAATTATGTGTTGAATGATTACCCCTAAAGTGTGAGTGTCAAGGAAGTGGTCACGATTTTTTAATGGTGTCAAGGTTGATAACAATGACAATGGAGGGTACGTCTAGTATTGGGCAAGGTGGGGCTCACACACTAGCAAAAGAGTGTCTAACATATGTATCCAAGTAAGCTTCCTTTTGCTGACATCTTTGTTGTATGTTTAGGGTTTTTTTAAGTGGTCTCTTATGCTTGTTTGGTGACATTTTTAAATGAGTAAAAGTTGTGTGGAAACATTTTTTATTTGTAACTAGAGTCCTAGTCGTGCCATGTAGTGTTTTGTCAGTTTTTTTAAGAAAAAAGGATTTTTAAGGAAACTTATCATTTTTACCCCATGTAATAGTTGTGTATCATTATGTTTGTTTCACTTTCAAGCAAATGCAATTTCAGAAAATCTGTTTTAAAATACATCATGGTGGGATTTTAATTCATGAACCGAAAACCATACATATGAATGGGTCATTTCACTAGGAAGAATGGGGTTGGGACGTTGATAAAATGTCATACATTGGCATATGTAAATTGATTCAAAGTTTTGGTTATGGTGAGTTTAGTAGTCTGTGGTATAGACATCTAGAACTATGCATTGCATGTGGATTTCTCCCATTAAAATCTGATGTCGATGTTGTTAAGTTAGTTGAAGATGCTAAGGGATTTGACATAATTGATGTGTATATGCAACATGTTGTTGACATGCCTGTGCTATTTGACGGAAAAGAAAAGGGAAGAGGAGACCAATTCAATGGCTTCTAGAATGTGGAAGTCATTGACGTTGATGAGGTTGAAAAGAAAGAGGGTGATGAAAACAGGAATGAAAGTGTTGAAGGTCTACGGTGGCTAAAATTGGTGAAGATGAACGAGATGATGAAGGTTTAAGGGGGTAAAAATAAAGTAAGTGAATCAGAATGAATATGAGCAAGGTTGGGATTGAAGTAGTGTGTTACTTAAGGAATCATTTGTCAATAACAGTGATAATGAAAAGAGTAATGAAAATCCTCTTAAAATTATGGAGAAAGATGTGTTGTCAAAACTTGATGAGGATGGAGACTCTAATTAGCTTGAAAATCCTCCGTGTAGTGATGAGGAAACTTTACGGAACAAAAAAAAGTTTTGAAGTTTAAGAAAAGCAAAAATGACAATGATATTAATTTTGAGTTAGGTATGGTCTTCAACAAGAAGGAAGATGTCAATCAAGTTGTGAAAACATTTTTAATGACTAGTAAAAAAACATGCCTTTTAAAAAATTATGTTCTAAAAAGGTAGTTGTGACATGTGTAAAGGGTTGCTCGTTTTACCTAAAGGTGAATATAACTCAACAAAGTCCTTACTGGCAAGTTGTGACATTTGTCAACAATCACACTTATGCTAGAACTCTTCGTAATAAGCAAACTAAAATTGAATGGTTGTTTATAAGGTTTGTACATTTGTTGAGAGATACTTCAGAAATGAAGACAATCATTAATTTCTTATGCTTTTGAGAAATGGGGGGGGGGGGTAAAACTAAAACCTCATCAAGTTTATAGGGCTAAACGTAGGACATTGAAAAAGATGCATGAAGCTTCAAGATAGCAAAATAAATATTTGAGCAGTTATGCATAAGAACTGCTTAGAATCAATCTTAACAGCACAGTTAAGATCAAGTGCAAGTGTAACTCAGTAAATATAAGTTTTGTGTTTGAAAGAATTTACATTTTCCTTGAAGCATGTAAGGCTGCATTTGCTACCATGTGTAGACCATTGATTGGACTTAATGAATGCTTTCTTAAAGGGGGATATGGAGGACACTTGCTCACTACTATAGGAAAAGATGGTAATAATCAAATGTTGCCAATTACATATGTTGTTGTAGAATATGAATGTGGTGATTCATGGCAATGGTTCTTAGAGTTATTACTTACTGACATTGATGGTATTCAAAAAACCAATTGGGCGTATGTATCAAACCAACAAAAAGGTATAAAAAAGAGTTACTTTATGTTTTTTGTTCACTTGTTTAATGTTTTTAATGCACTATATTCTTATTGATTGACTAATCTTTTTCATAAGGATTGCATTAAACATTAAAGAGGATTACTTGGAAGCAAAGTCAACCACAAGGTATGTGTTAAAACACTTATATGGAAATTAGAGGAAAAAATTCCCTGGTGCTGACTTGAAAGAGTTATTCTGGAAAACTGCAAGAGCTACAACTGAGCTTAATTTTAAGAGATTTATAGAACATCTAAAAAAGAAGAATAATGATGTGTGGCTCAGTTTCCAGAATGTTAACCATCCTATTTGGTCCAGGTATGCCTTTGACACAGACACCAAGTGTGACCTACAAGTGAATAACATGTGTGAAGATTTTAATAGGTCCATCTTAGAATATAGGGACAAACCTATTATTACGTTGGTTGACGGGATCAAGTTCTAGATAACTAGGATGATTGTAAGGTTAAAAGAGTTTATGTTGAGATATCCTGGTGCAATCTGTCCCAAAATCCAACAAATTTTAGAAAAAAATAAGAAAGACTCATAATATTGGACCCCAAATTAGGCTGAGTACGATTTGATGGCACTATTTGAGGTTTCAAGAGACTGGTGATGCATGCCTCTCTTGATCTTTTTCTAGAGGTTTTCTTCTTTGGTGAAATGGTTTGTGGAGAGGTAAGAAGTGAGGTGGTTTTAGGCGCCACTTAAGGTAAGATAAGCCTAAGAGGGAAAGTTTGCCACGAGGGATGGAACCCTTGATAAAAACCTAAGGAATTCTCAAAGAGAGAAGGGTGGACACTAAGAGAATTTTGGCCAACCCAAGGTTTTTCCATTCAATCAAGTGTAAAAAATACAAGAGTGTGAAGGAGCACCTTTTTATAGAGGGAGCTAACCTCTTGGACAAGTCATGAAGGAAATGAAGGGCTAGGATTAAAAGGAGTCATCCAAGGGAGGAGGATTGAAGCCCAAAGTCCAATCAATACCCTCCTTTAGATGAGAATTGGTGCCCAAGCTACCTCATCCAAGGGCCAAGATTACTCGTTTATTAGTTTTGGGTTTTATTTAGCAAAAGAGGGTGTAATTATCAATCTATCCCCTTATTTCGTAAATAAAGGCCCAAAAGCTAATCTTACCCCTTCTTATTACTAAGACACCTCCTAGAAAATTAAATGGACTAATACATGTCCAAAATAAAATCCTAGGTTCCTAAAATAAAAATTACAATAAATAAGTCATGGCTTGCATAACTTGATGGTCATATGGAGGTGAGATCTTCCTCCCTCTACTCTAGCCATGTCTTCTTCTATTTTCCTAGCCATGACCCTAGTGATAGGGCCCTTGCATGGGGAGAATGCATCATCCTCTCCCCCTTGGGAAGGATTTGACCTAAAATCTGATAGGTCCTCCTCTTTTTCATCAGTACATACAAAAGGGATCAAATCACAAACATTAAAGGTAGTACTGACACCATAGTCCTCAGGGAGATCTAATATGTATGCATTGTTGTTCACTCTCTTGAGGACTTGAAAGGGACCATCTCCCCGGGTGCTAAGCTTGGGCTTCCTTTGAGTAAGGAAGCGATCCTTCCTCAAATGAAGCCATACCCAATCCCCTTCATTGAAGATAATTTCTTTCCTGCCCCTATTGGCTTTACTATCATACTCCTGTAAATGATGTTCAATGTTGGCCTTTACCCTTTCATGTAATTTTTTAAAAAAATCTGCTCTTACTATTCCTTCTTTGTGAACAGAAGAAGGGAAGAGTAAGGGCAAGATATCAAGAGGAGTAAGGGGGTTGAAGCAATAAACAACTTCAAAGGGAGAATGCTTGGTGGTCCTTTGAACCACCCGGTTGTATGCAAACTCAATATGGGGTAGGTGTTCATCCCAAGACTTGTGATTTCCTCGAAGAAGTGTCCTAAGCATAGTAGATAGAGATCTATTTACTACCTCAGTCTGCCCATCAGTTTGGGGGTGACATGTGGTAGAAAATAAGAGTTTAGTTCCTAGCCTTGCCCACAATGTTTTCCAAAAGTGGCTAAGGAACTTCACATCTCTATCAGAGACTATGGATTGGGGAATTCCATGTAAACGGACAACTTCTTTAAAGAAAAGTCTCGCAATGTTGCTCGCATCATCTATCTTGCGGCATGGTATAAAGTGAGCCATTTTTGAAAATCTATCTACCACTACAAAGATAGAGTCTGCACCTCGTTGGGTTCGAGGCAGGCCAAGGATGAAATCCATACTAATATCCAGCCAAGGTGCAGAAGGAGCAGGTAAGGGTGTGTACAATCCATGAGCCATTGTCTTAGACTTAGCTTGCAAGCAAGCAATGCATCTACGACAATGTCTATAGACGTCTTTCTTCATATGGGGCCAAAAGAATTTTTCTTGTAAAAGCAGAAGAGTTTTGTTAATTCCAAAATGCCCCATGAGCCCACCCTCATGGCTCTCTTTTGTCAATAGATTTCTCATACAGCCTTGGGGTACACAAAGTCTGCTACCTTTGAAAAGGTACCCCTCACTCACAAAGAACCCATTTTGGGTTTTACATGCAAATGTAGAGGCAGCATAAATGGATCCAAAATCCTTATAAAAAAGATACATTTCTCGAATATTATCAAATCCAAGAATCTTTGCACTTAAGGTGGTGTAAAGGGTATGTCTACGAGACAAAGCATCAGCCACCACATTATGTTTTCCTTTCTTGTATTTGATGATATAAGGGAAAGTCTCAAGAAATTCTACCCATTTAGCATGCCTTTTATTAAGCTTTCCTTGACCCTTCAAATACTTAAGTGACTCATGGTCACTATGAATGATGAACTCCTTGGGTACAAGATAATGTTCCCAAGTTTGAAGGGCCCTTATCAAAGAGTAAAACTCTTTATCATAGGTGGGGTAGTTTAAGGCGGCTCCATTTAGTTTTTCACTAAAATAAGCCACGTGATGACCACCTTATAACAACACAGCTCCCACACCCACTCCCGATGCATCACACTCTAGCTCAAAAGTTTTAGAAAAGTAAGGAAGAGTTAAAACTGGTGCATGGGTTAGTTTCTCTTTGATAAGTTCAAAGGATTTTTTTTGTTTTTCACCCCAAAGGAAAGGAGTATCCTTCTTCACCAAATCATTGATTGGTGAGAAAAGTGTGGAGAAGTTAGTGATGCAATCTCACCTAGCATGCATCACGGCTAGGAGGACTCAAGGAAGGCATGGCATGGACAAAAGCTCATTGAAGATTCGAAGTCATAGTCTTCGTTATTTTTAGCTTGTAAATATTTTATTTTAATTAGATAAATAGGAAAGTATTTTTAATTCCCTTAAGGCCATGTATTTTCGGCCATCTTCTTAGTTTATAAGGTATAGGTGTCTTTAGTTAAAAAGGAGGAGTAAGCTTATAATGGGTGCATAAGTTAAGACATGATTTTGGGCTAGCCCATTCACATTAAGATATGCTAATTGCACCCATAGGGGGTCAACTTAGGTGCCTCGCTTAAGGCCTAAGACTTAGGTTAATTAGTTTTAATCCTAATTAAGCCCAAGTCCCACATTGCCTAGAAAAGTGTGCCCAAGCTCTCCCATTGGGCTATATATACTCATTCCCCCTTATTGTAAAATTTGACCTTTGAAGTTGAATGAAAATAGTCTCTTTGTAAGCACATTCTTAGTAAAAGGTCTTGAGGATCCTCTCTCTTGAGGAACCTCTTCCTAGTTGGTTTTTATCAAGGGTTCCTTCCTTTGTGGCAAACCTAAACACTTTGGCTTATCTCTCTTTGAGAGTGGCGCCCCACCTCCATTTTCTTTCCCCTCCATCATCCATTTAATGGTGCTTGGAACCTCAAGGAAAAAGATCAAGGGAGGCATGCATCATTTGGTATCAGAGCCAACTCCATGAGGTTCTTTTCTAGTCTTAATTTTCTTTAATTTTTTTCAGCTTTTCTTCTTAGATTTCTTGCTTTTTCCTTTATTTTTTCCAGCCTTTGATTCTTGTCATTTAATTCCTTTTATGTCTTGTTAGTTTATGTTTTCGTAGTTTTCATTTTATGCAATTTATTTCCTAGTTTTTATTGCTTTCTAGATTCAATTTATCTTGTTCTTTTCCATTGAATCTTTATATGTTTCCTTTAGGATTGTTTCTTTTATTTTCTGCCCAGCTTTTTATTTTTTCCTTATTCTTGTGCAAATCCTAAGAAGATCATTGTAATGACTTCACAAAATTTGTGAAGGAAGCCACACATTGTGGTCTTGATCTTTGGATGCACGTTGTTCTTCTTATTTGAATTTTTAATTCTATTTTCCTGCCCCTATTTTTCTGTTTTTCCAGCCCTTTGTTCTCTGTTTTGGGCATATATTTCTGGTTATTTTGAGTCATTTAATTTCAGTTTTTAATCTTCCAAGTTGTGTCTTAGTTGGTCATGTTGTAGCCCTTTTATTGTCTCTTAATTCTACATAGTTTTGCCTTTTTATTTTTACCATAAAAGTGTGTTATTTCTCTATTGGAAATTGAGCATCAAAGAGGCTTACTCTTGATCCCATGTCCTTAGAGTCTCACATGCTATTTAGATCTTAGCATGTTCTTAAAAAAAAATCTTCAAAAAAATTAATGCTCAATTTCTTCCAACTTTCATTCACTTGTTCAATAATTTTAGTATCTTAATTTTGTGCTAGTTTTTGTGGTGATTTTTGTTGATTGGCTTTGAGAGGCATGTTGGGTATGATTTGGCTGATTATTGAGTAATCAAGTTGTCCTCAACTTCCATAAAACTCTCCTTGTGCCATTTATTTTTTATCACCTAAAATTACTAGTTCATATTAGGTTGCTTTGTTTCTTAATTTTGCACTTTTGTATATCAATTATGGTGGTCATTTCCTATCCTTTGTTCAAGCATTTATGATTCTTTGACTCCTCACTATATTTGCTACAAAATGTGTTAAGAGGTGTAGCAAAATTGTTTAAAAAAAACAAGAAGAAAAGAAATCAAAAGTGTAAAATAAGTAAAAAAAAAAAAAAAGAGTTAGTAAAAAGTGCTAAAAACAAGTAAAAAGAGTACAAAAAAATAAAATAAAAATTAGTGCACCTCAAAATTATTAAAAAATTCAAAGGAGTGTTAAATTTATTGAAATTTGCTTGAATTTATTTGACTATGATTTAGCCACCTTGCTTTACAATTGTGCAAATCATTGAATTTGTTGAGTCTTTTTTGTTTTAAGTCCAATTCTATTTTAGGCCCATTCTAGGAATTTATTTTTGTGTGCCAACTTTCTTTCTACACCTTTTATTTCTTGCTTGTCCTTATTGGCTTTCTTTGTGTTTGTCAAATAAATTCTTTCCACTTGGATGTGTCCCTATTCTTGTTAAGTGCTTTTTATTGTTTTTTGCTTTCAAATTCTACTTCCTTTGGTCTCTTGCTTGGGCGCTTGTTTTCTCTTGGTAGGTAGCCAAATTGTTGAAATTTTCACAAAGGTAGCATCCTTAGGAAGTGTTGATTTAAAACCAAGGAAGAGGAGACTTGAAAAGGAGGCCAAGACTAGAGTGATACACTTGGTGAGGAGCACTTCAAGAAAGGAGCTACATTTAACTACTTTTTATTTTCTTTGTTTAATTTGGGTGTATTTTTAAAGGACATTTTAATTAGAGGTATTGGATGCCCATAAGGGTCACCTCTTTTGTGTGTAATAAACCTTAGTTTCTCGTTTTAGTGTGGATAAGGAATTGGTACCCCTTATTCATACTTAGGAGCACGTTAGAATCCTTTAGCTTTGCTTTAAATTTCTTTATTTGCTTTCAACGTTTTAGAAAGTGTTAGAGTTCCAAAGACTCTTAACACTTCAGGAGAAAACAAAAAAGAGAGAAGTGTTTTGCATATTAGTTCCCTAGGCCTTACACTTTGACATGTTTTCACACACTTCTAGGAGTGTTAGGAGTAGTAATGAAACTAGGGAAAATAAAGGAGAAGAATGTGAGAATAGAATAAAAGAAAAGAATGAGAAGAGTGATAAACCAACCTTTCCCACATATCCATACTCTATTGATTGGGAAATAGTAGAAAAACAACGTAGGGAATTTTGGAAAAATGAGAGAAAACAAAGAGAGATGAGGAAAAGAGAACAAGAGGAACTAGTTAGAGAGGAGAGAAGAGAGAAAGAACAAAAAGAAAAGAAGAGACAAGAAAGAAAAGAAAGAAGAGAAAAAGAGAGACAAATAGAGAGTAGGGAAAATGAAAAGAAAGAAAGAGAAGCAAGAGAAAAAGAAAGAGAAGAGAGAAGAGAAAAAGAGAAAAGAGAAAAAGAAAGAGAAAAAGAAGAAAATAAAAGAAAAGAGAAAAAGAAAGAGAAAAAGAAGAAAATAAAAGAAAAGAGTTAGAGAGAAAAGAGAGAAGAGAAAGGAGAGAAAAAGAGAAGAAAGAATTGGAAAAGAGAGAAAAGGAACAAAATAAGTTAGAAAGAAGGGAAGAAATGAAGATACAAAAAGAGAGAGATGCCTATAAGAGCTCTTGTGGTAACATTTACACACATTATAGAGACTTAGAGGAGCCTAAAATAATCCATGACATTCATGCTTCTTCTAGTAAGAAGGAAAACCCTAAGAGGCATCCTAAGAAAAAGACAAACCCTTCTATAATTAAATCCAAAAGAGAGTCATCCAAAAGAAAGCATATTGAGAGAAAACCCTTGAGTATGAGTGACACCCCTACCACTAGTTCGAGCACTCGTTTTCGAAGTCCTAAATGTTTTAAGTGTTTAGAAAAAGGGCATATTGCTTTGTTTTGCCCCAAAAGAAAAAGGACTTTAAAGGGAACATCAAATGAAAAGGGTATTCATTCATGTGATGATCTCTTCAAAGTGAAACAACTTCTTGGAAGCCATCCTTGTAAGGAAACCCAAACACAAAGAGAGAATGTTTTTCAAACAAGATGCAAAATTTTGGGCAAAACTTGTTCTCTTATTGTGGATGGTGGATCATGTTGTAATTTTTGTAGCATGAGGGTGGTGGAAAAGCTATCACTTGCTACTACTCCTCATCCTTCACCTTATTCTTTGCATGGACTTAATTATGAAGATGGTGTAGTAGTAAGAGAGCAAGTGGAGATTAGCTTCTTCATAGGGAAGTATCACGACAAAGTGTTATGTGATGTAGTCCCTATGGAAGCTAGTCACATGTTGCTGGGAAGGCCATGGCAACATGATAAGGAAACTTTGCACAATGGCCTCACTAATAAAATCACTCTCTCTCATAAAGGGAAAAAGATCACCTTACTTCCTCTTACCCCTACCGAGGTTATGGAGGAAAGAAGGATCATGAAGCTTAAGAGAGAAAGGGATAAAAATGAAAATAAGGTTGTTGGTAGGAAAACCGAGTCTAAGGAAGATCCGTCTTTGCCTTCAAAGGAGGTTCTCTACATAGAAAAATTTTCTTGCCAACTCTTACAAAAAGAACAAGTTGAATTTGAGGATGTGCCTATATCTTTTGAGCACCTTGATCCACACCCTCAAATCCAACTTGATGAGTGCTCCATTCCACTTAGACTAGTCTCGCCAACTATTTCAAAACCTTTGAGGCTAGTATCTAGTGCAATTAGAGGAGGATGGGGAGCTGTTGTGTGGAGGCACATGCACACTAAAATATTTTCAAACTTTAGTGCCAACCTCCACTACCCCATTCTTAAAAGGCCTCCTTATAGACCTCTCACTTCCCCCAAAATCACTTGTCTGCATATACTTACTGCTTTCCTTATTTTCTTGCAGACTTTGAAAAAGCGGAAGAAAGACCTCAGGATTTGAGGTCAAATCCTCTCCAAGGGAGAAGAGATGATGCAATCTCACCTAGCATGCATCATGGCTAGGAGGACTCAAGGAAGGCATGGCATGGACAAAAGCTCATTGAAGATTCGAAGTCATAGTCTTCGTTATTTTTAGCTTGTAAATATTTTATTTTAATTAGATAAATAGGAAAGTATTTTTAATTCCCTTAAGGCCATGTATTTCCGGCCATCTTCTTAGTTTATAAGGTATAGGTGTCTTTAGTTAAAAAGGAGGAGTAAGCTTATAATGGGTGCATAAGTTAAGACATGATTTTGGGCTAGCCCATTCACATTAAGATATGCTAATTGCACCCATATGGGGTCAACTTAGGTGCCTCGCTTAAGGCCTAAGACTTGGGTTAATTAGTTTTAATCCTAATTAAGCCCAAGTCTCACATTGCCTAGAAAAGTGTGCCCAAGCTCTCCCATTGGGCTATATATACTCATTCCCCCTCATTGTAAAATTTGACCTTTGAAGTTGAATGAAAATAGTCTCTTTGTAAGCACATTCTTAGTAAAAGGTCTTGAGGATCCTCTCTCTTGAGGAACCTCTTCCTAGTTGGTTTTTATCAAGGGTTCCTTCCCTTGTGGCAAACCTAAACACTTTGGCTTATCTCTCTTTGAGAGTGGCGCCCCACCTCCATTTTCTTTCCCCTCCATCATCCATTTCATGGTGCTTGGAACCTCAAGGAAAAATATCAAGGGAGGCATGCATCAGTTAGGCACAAAGTGCCTGTAAAAGCTCGCGAGACCATGAAAACTCTTGATCTCACTCACACTTTTTGGGGTGGGCCATTCTTGGATGGCTTTGATTTTGTCGGGGTCTACTTGAACCCCATTTTTATTAACTATAAAACCTAAGAACACCACACTCTCCACACAAAAATTACATTTTTCAAGATTTTCATAGAGTTGGTGTGACCTAAGAATGCAAAAGACGCGCCTAAGATGACCTACATGTTCATCTAGGCTCTTGCTATACACTAAGATGTCATCAAAATAAACAACACAAAATTTTCCTAAGCAATCCCTAAGGACATGATTCATAAGCCTCATGAAGGTGCTTGGGGCATTGGTAAGCCCAAAGGGCATTACCAACCACTCATATAGCCCAAACTTGGTCTTAAAAGCGGTTTTCCACTCATCACCTTCCTTGATGCGGATTTGGTGATAACCACTCTTAAGATCAATTTTTGAAAATAATTGGGCCCCATGCAATTCATCAAGCATGTCATCAAGCCTAGGGATAAGGTGCCTATATTTGATAGTGATGTTATTGATTGCTCGACAATCAATGCACATCCTCCATTAGCCATTCTTCTTAGGCACCAACAAAACTGGCACAGCACAAGGGCTTAGGCTCTCTTGAACCCAACCCTTCTCCAATAGTTCTTGGACTTGAGATTCAATATCCTTGGTCTCCATGGGATTAGTCCTATAAGCAGGCCTATTAGGCAGGCTAGCCCCAGGTACCAAGTCTATTTGGTGTTCTATACCCTTAATTGGAGGAAGTCCTTTGGGAACTTCATTAGGGAATATATAACCAAACTCCTTTAAAAGCTCTTGAACCTCTTGAGGTAGGTTCTCAGGTCCAAGTTCTATGGCAGTGCTAGAACTAGAAGGGAAAAAAGTGGAGGGGAAAGAAATGGGGGATGCCTCTTTGCAAAGGAGGAGATACAAAGGTCTGTTAGTTAAAGGGGCTTCTTTAAACCCAATTTTGTGGCAAATAAACTCCCTTTACTAATGACTTTCTTGGAAGGGGCTTCTTTAAACCCTAAACCCTAAACCCTAAACCCTAAACTTCCAACTCAACCTCTTTACCCCTTTCAAGCTTTAGGGGTAAAACTTTGCTTTTTTTTTTCTCCTCATCTCTCTTATGTTTCATGATGAGTTGGTCCTCCGCCACTTGTGAAGGTGCTAGAGGACACAACTTAATGCGCTTATCCTTATGAGTGAGGATGATGGTATTGGAATGACCATGGTGTATGGCTTTCTTATCAAATTGCCATGCTCTTCCTAGTAAGATATGGCCAGCTTCCATTGGGACTATGTCACACAGGATCTCATCTTTATAAGACCCAATGGAAATTGGAACCTTGACTTGCTCATTGACCTCCATTTCTCCTTGCTCATTGAGCCATTGAAGCTTGTAAGGCTTAGGGTGGGGAAGTGGGGTCAAGGCTAGCTTTTCCACCAGCCTTGAGCTACAACAATTGCAGCATGACCCACTATCCACAATGAGAGAACATATTTTGTCATTCACCTTACAGCGAGTGTGGAATATGTTCTCCCTTTGAGATGAGGACACTTTCAAAGGTTGGCTTCCAAGAAGTCTTCTTATCATTAAGAGGTCTCCCTCACATGCATAAGCGGTTTCATCACAATCAGATTGGTATGCATAAACCCCTTCTCCTTCGCTCTCATTAGAGGAGTGTGAGCTAGACTCACTACTATAAACATCTTGGGCCCTCATGATGATGTTTCTCTTAGTAGGGCATTGAGAGGCAATGTGGCCTCTCCCAAGACATTTAAAGCATTTGGTACTACTAACTTTCTCGTGATTGTTAGTAGTAGGGGTTTTTCTCTCTATATGTGATGTTTTATGCTCTTTAAAGGGCTTGGGATGTGCCTTTTTGGGGCAACTCTTGAAAGAGTTCCCCGTAGGTTGGTCCCTCTTTACATAAGGTGGTTTATCCTTTTTAAAAGTTTTCCTTCTAAGTTGATTTTCCACCTTGATGCAAAGTTGAACTAACTCATCAAGGGAATTGTATGAGAAGAGCTCTACCTTATCACGAATTTCGGGGCTCAACCCACACAAAAACCTTGCCATAGTAGCCTTGGGTTCATCAATGATACCCGCCCTCAAGATAAGAAGTTCCATCTTTTGTCTATACTCTTCTATACTAAGGTTGGTTTGCCTTAGCCTTTGGAGTCTATCCAAAAGATCTCTTTCATACCAAGAGGGAATATGCCTTCTTCTTATAGCACTTCTAAGATCATTCCAATATCTTATGGAAGACATATTGGTGCGGATTCTCTCATTGGTTAACCCAACCCACCAATGCATGGCATGCCCTTGGAAGCTAAGGGTTACCATTGGAACCTTTCTTTCTTCTCTTACCTTATGGCAAGTGAAGAGTTGTTCTACCTTGATTTCCCAATCAAGGTAGGCTTCCACATCTTCCCTCCCATGAAATGGGGGAGATCAATTTTAGGCTCCCTTGGAGGGGCCCCATTATTATGCATGGATGAATGGGAGTTTCTCCTAGGATGATTGTAGTATTCTTCCTCACTTTCACTCCTATGGGTATGTCTAGATGGGGAACCTAAGACTATCCCTTTCATTTTGTAATTCTCATCATTCTCATGCTTTCTTGTTTCTTCTTCTTTCTCTTTTCTTCTTCTTTCTCTTTTCTTCTTTCTCTTTCTTTTCTTTCTCTCATTTCTTCATCTTCTCTCCTTTCTCTTATTCTTCTCTCTTCCTTCTCTCTTTTTTCTCTCTTTTCTTCCTCTCTTTCTTTTATTTTTCTTTTCTCCTTGGACTCTTTTTCTATCCTTTTTTCTTCTCTTCTCTCTTGTTATTTTTCCATCCACTCCCTAAAGTCCATGTTTAAGTTTTCTAGAGTGTAATCTTTAGAAATATTTCTTTGGTTTACACTCTTGTTTGATTAATAACTATGAGCACTAGAGTGGGTGTGTGATGTCATTGTGCTTGAATTTCTAAGAGGAAAAAGGTGGCTAAAAACTTTTCACAAACAAACACTCCTCTCTTTTTGTGTTTTCTTGCCTAAAATGGCTTGATGAGTCTTTGGAACTCTTTAGCCTTCTAAGCGCTCTGAATAAGAAAAATAAAGCAAGAATTTTAAAGCAAAAATTCAAAAGAGAAGGGATCTAAAGCGAGCTCCTAAGGTGTTGAAGGAAGTGTACCACTTCTTCCTTTTTCACCTAATTTTCGAGAAACTAAAAAATTGATTAAATCTTATTACAACCAAAGGGAGGGCCTTAAGGGCACTCAAACTCTCAACTACAAAATTAATACACCCAAATTAAAGAAAAATTAAAGTCTTCAAAAAATGATTCTCCAAATGCTCCCTCAAATCAAAGTCCTCACGGCTAGGTGTGTTTCCTTTTGAGGTGATCCCTTAGGCTCTTAGTCCAACCTTCCAAAATATGCTACCCTTGTTGTAAGCTCCTTTTTCAAGCTTTCTCCCAAAAGTGGCACTAACACACAAACCAAAGAAACCAAAAGTAGCAAAGGGAGGTGTGAATAGAAACTCAAAAAGCAATAAAAGATAACACAATCAAAAGAACACTTAACCAAATGGTAAGAGTATATAAGACAAACTAGAAAGATGATTTAAAAGACAAGCAACAACTAAAAGGTAAACAAAAGAAAGAGAGCACACAATGGAATACCTAAGAATGGCACTAGATTAAAGAGTAGAAAAACACAAATATCAAGTTCTAGTGTACCAAAAGTAATAAAATTTCTTTTAAGGTTCCAAGTTCAAAGTTGAAGCACTTGCTAATTTTAAGTTAGGTACATCAAATGAATTTTTCAAACTTTCTTTTCTTTTGTTTGTTCTCTTTTTTTTCTTTTTTTTTTAATCCTTCATAGTTTTTTTTTTTTGTATTTTATTTTAGACTTTGTTCTTTTTTTTTTTTTAATATTTACTAGATGCACCTAAATTGATTGTGAATTTAGTGCTTAATAACAAAGAGTTATGCGCTTGGAACAATAAATAAAATTAAAAGCAACAATTTAAGTACTACTAGAAATGACTTCAAAATGCAAAGTAGCTATAGATGTGTTAATGGTTTAGTAGTTTGGTGTGCCACTGGACTCAAGCTTTGTTAAGTTTTTAGTAATTTGTTGAACACAAATACCAAATTTATAGCTTAAGTGAAAGCACCCACAAACAAGAACTACCTTTACCATACAAATGAGCTACTAATTATACGTATAAGAAAAATAAAGACAAAGGGAATTGAGCAACTATTTTGGATTTTTTTTTTTTAAGAATATGCTTGAAACTAAAAGCACATGAACCTCTAAAGAGACTTAGACATGAGGTATGACCCTCTATGTTGCTCAATTTAAGAAGTTTCAAAAGCTTTTTTGTAAAAACAAAAGAGACTAAACTTAAGAGAAATTAATAGACAAAATGAGAAACTATAAACATGACTTATAGACAACTACACAAGAGTATAAAAGTGAAAAATAAAAGCTAAAAATAAGGCAAAAACAAGGCAACTAGGTGCAAGGAAACACAAGAATTTGTTCTAAATTTCTTGACCACAAGGTTGTGGAATTCACCACAACGGCATGGATTTTTAGCAAGAAATTCTCAAAACCAAAATTCAAGCAAGAAAGCACCCAACTCAAAGCTTAAGCGGAAATTAATGAATATGGGAGAGACATAGATGCAAAGAAAAGAACAATATAAATTGCATCAAGCAAAAAATAAATGGCGCAAATAAACTATAACTCAAAACAATAAACTCAAGACATAAATGGAAATGATAAACAACAATGGAAAGCTAGAAAAAATTGCGGAAATTAAAGATAAAATAAAATAGGAAAACGGAAAGAAAAAATAAATGAGGTAGGAAGAGAGTTTAGACCTCTAAAACCAATGCTCTAGATACCAAATGATGCATGCCTCCCTTGATCTTTTTCTAGAGGTTTTCTTCTTTGGTGAAATGGTTTGTGGAGAGGTAAGAAGTGAGGTGGTTTTAGGCGCCACTTAAGGTAAGATAAGCCTAAAAGGGAAAGTTTGCCACAAGGGATGAAACCCTTGATAGAAACCTAAGGAATTCTCAAAGAGAGAAGGGTGGACACTAAGAGAATTTTGGCCAACTCAAGGTTTTTCCATTCAATCAAGTGTAAAAAATACAAGAGTGTGAAGGAGCACCTTTTTATAGAGGGAGCTAACCTCTTGGACAAGTCATGAAGGAAATGAAGGGTTAGGATTAAAAGGAGTCATCCAAGGGAGGAGGATTGAAAACCAAAGTCCAATCAATACCCTCCTTTAGATGAGAATTGGTGCCCAAGCTACCTCATCCAAGGGCCAAGATTACTCCTTTATTAGTTTTGGGTTTTATTTAGCAAAAGAGGGTGTAGTTATCAAACTATCCCCTTATTTCCTAAATAAATGCCCAAAAGCTAATCTTACCCCTTCTTATTACTAAGACACCTCCTAGAAAATTAAATGGACTAATACATGTCCAAAATAAAATCCTAGGTTCCTAAAATAAAAATTATAAGTAAATAAGTCATGGCTTGCATAACTTGATGGTCATATGGAGGTGAGATCTTCCTCCCTCTACTCTAGCCATGTCTTCTTCTATTCTCCTAGCCATGGCCCTAGTGATAGGGCCCTTGCTTGGGGAGAATGCATCAACTGGTCAAAGTATGTTGTTAATTTGAACCAAAAAACCTGTTCTTGCAGAAAATGGGATCTGAGTGGAATCCCATGTTGTCACGCCATATCTTGTTTGTGGTCCATCAACTACAAGGCAGAGGATTATGTTACTAATTAGCACAAGTAAGAAACATTTTATTTTTCTAATGTAGTCCTTAATGTGATTTAGTAACATTGTTAAGTACTTTTGGTTGTGTATTATGAAAGAAGAATACATTCTTTATACACATTCTTACATTATGAAACCATGTAATGGTCCTAAATTTTGTCCATGTGATAGCAATGAGCCCATTCTTCCACCTACATTTAGAAGAGTAACTAGGAGGCCCAAAAAGAATAGGAACAAAGTTAATGATGAGGCCAAGAACAACTCAAGTTTAGGAAGGCAGTCAACTTCTGTACTTTGCAGTAGATGTGGAATAGTTGGACATAACGTCAGAACTTGCAAAGCAAAAGTAGCTGCAGACAGGACTATTCCAAAAGGAGGCAATAAGGTATTTATTAATAAAGAAATTTCACGTGTAGCAAATTTAGTAATGGTTGACTAATAATTTTAACTTTAATTTCAATTTGTAGGGAATTAATAGTTCAGCCAAGAAGGTAACTGCTAATTATGTGGCATCCATAAAATGTATGGCATATGCTAAATGTACCATCAACACTAATGATGATTTTATTCTTTCTAGATGTTAAAAGGTTTGACGTCCCCTACAAATACATATGGAAGCAATTCAATGGCTACAACTAACTATGTGGTAGCAACACCTTCACAAAGCCAACAATCACTGGCTAGAACTAATTCTGTGGCAACAAGACCTCCACAAAGCAAACAATCAGTGGCTACAATAAGACCTCAACAACAGTCAAACTAACATATTTAAGGATCCATCAATCATAAATGAATATTTAGTTATTTAGTGTTTTTAGTATTTGTAATTGGTGTAGGGGTTTATCTTTTTTTATGATTAGGTTTAGGGATTCAAGTGGTACTTGTTATTTCCTTGCAATTATGTAATTTTGTATTCTGGATGTAGCCGACAATATTGCAGTTATGTAAATGAAGTTATGTTTGTTATGTCACTTAAACAGATTTCACAGTTATTATTTCAACAATATTTTATCTTTTTTTACTGACACTGATTTGGAAAAGTGGCAAATTAGATGGAGATAAAAAGGATGAGTGGAAATAGATAATAAATAGCTATTGCAAAAGTGGCAAATTAGCTATTCACCCACTCACAAAAGCATCTTGTAACAGAATTAGTAATACAAGTTAAACATTAGTTAATAATTCATAATCTTCAATAAATTTGTGAATTATACAATTACTTGATAACAGAAGTTCCTAAGCTTCTAGGCTGAAATAAAGTTGTCACATGGCAATAGATTACAACTTCTATTTCAGCAGATTACAATAACTAACTCTTTATGTCAACCTCGTTATTAGAATTACTGAATGAGCAAAACAGTCAACTTTTACAACATTAATTTCATTCACTAACTCAATAATTAGAATTACTAAATGAATTAGATAGTCAACCTCTGAATTATTCATATATAGAAAAAAATCAACAAAACTGTCAAAATCAATATTAGATAAAGACAAAAGAGTTGTCATCAACATTAATTTCATTCACTAAACAACTGTATACATTATCAACTTAGATACCATAATACAACCTTAATTTACTAAGTGAATAACAACACCTCTTACCCTAAACAAATATATATCAGCATGTACTAACTCACTAAATTATCACCCTGTTATAATTTTCCTTTCTAACAATTACAATGACGAATACAATTACAATTAATCAGCACACTATAAGTCTTATTCCCATAAACTTTTTCCTTTTCTTCATTTCAGTTATTATTGTTTGCAGTCCCCTTTCTTTAACTTGAAGTTCTTCAACCTTCTTCAATAGGTTGATCATAATCCTCTTCTCCTTCATATTCATTGCAGGATCCTACCATTGAAAAAATCGATACCTCTTCTCCCAATATCCTACAATAAGCAAAAATAACAACAAACATGGATCAATAATTTCTAGAAAACTAAACCCTTAAATAAGCAATTCAAAAAAAGCCCCAAACCTAATAGGATCCACAACCCTAAAATCTTCTGGAGGGGTTGTCTTCAGTTCAAGAAGTTACATGTAGTGCTTCCAACCCACACAAATAGACCAACACACGCCTTCGTGATCATGTCTCTGAACTAACCAATAATCCACTAGGTTCTATTCGACTTTCACAATAAAAACAGAGCTTGTTAACCTTTCTTTTTGGTCATGTCTTTGAGCTCCTCAATAATCCACTATGTTCCAGTTGGGCTTCAAGGTTTAATACCCTAAATCCGCTTCACACTAATGTTTGAAGGCTAAGGTTTCAACATTTTAGAATGGAGAAGAGAGAATTGAAAATGGAGAATAAAGATTGAATAATGGAGTAAAGAGGTTTCGCAAGGAAGAGAAGTTTCGTGATCGAGTCATAAAGGAAAAGAAGAAGTGGCGAACATTTTGGCTCACAGTCAAATGCCACGTCACTTTGATTTGTACACCTGACAGTCAACTCTCTCATATCAAACAGTCAACATTATAAATTGGCAGATGGGGAACCAATGACAAATTTTTAAATTATTGGGACAAAATATCATGAATTTTTAATTGGAGGAAAAAATATCATGATTTGTTAAAACTTAAGAGCACAAATTGCATTTAAGCCATGAAAATATTAGAACTAGGAAATTAAAAACTATTCAAACCAAATTGCAGTAAATTGATTTAGTTTTGGTTCAAATTTTATATTAGATTCAACTAGAATTGCATATATTTTTATGTTTGATTTGAGTGATTTTTTAACTAAAAATAGAATTAAATCACATTGGGCACATCTAACCTAAAATTATTGCTTCTGTGAATTTAGATTGTGTAAATGCTAAAATTTTACAGGTTTTGATGATGCCAAAAGTGACAAAGAATGTTGATACAAAAGCAAGGAAGCAAAAAGAACAAAACAACATTGGTAGAGATTCGAGTTTAATGTTAAGCTAGAAAAATAAATTAACTTAGTTATTGTATAAAAAAATCTCTGTGAATTTGCATAAACTTGGTTTGGCAAGATATGTTTTTTATCAGTTCAAAATTATGAACTGGTAATCGATTACCAGGCTATGTAATCAAGAGATCTTGATTTTTGAAATTTTGAAATCAAAAGTGACAACGACACAAAATTTAACATCATGTAATCGATTACAATTTTTATGTAATTGATTACCATAAAAGTTGTTATCACACAAAATTAAAAGTCACAACCTTTCGTGAAAAGACACAATATTTTAAGTCATGTAATCGATTACCAGTAAGTTGTTACGAAAAGTTTGAAAAGTCACAACCTTTCATGAAAGAACACGTCACTTTGGTTTAACACTATAAATAAGTGACTTTTCTTCTGTTTTAAAACACGAATTCTTCCAATTTTTTACAGAACAAAAACTCTTGCCCAAACACTTGCAAATTCCGAAAGAATTCTTATAGGGGATCTTCAAGTTGTATCATTTGCTCTTTAGAGAGGCTTCTTCTTCTTATCACTAATTGTATTCAAGAGAACTTCTTGAGTGGGGAAAGGAATCTCAAATACAAGGAAAGGGCGGGCCCCCAAGGTGATTGAAGATTCATTCATTTGTAAAGTGATTTACAAAGATAGTAAAAGCTCAAGTGAGGTTACTTGAGGACTGGACGTAAGCAAGTAGATTGGCCGAACCAGTATAAAAAAAGTTTGCATACTTCTCTTTCCTATATTCCTATTTATTTATTCTGTTTGTTTGCATATTTGAACACTTCACTTTCATTTTCAAATATTCTATTATAAACTCAAAGAGAAAGAAAACTAAGTTTAAATTTTGATCTACTTAATTCACCCTCTCTTAAGTAAACTGAGATCACTTGTCCAATAAATTGTATTTGGGATAACAACAAAAACTAAATTATTTCAACATTATAACAATTGATTGTTCTCATAATAAATTATAATCCAAATAAATTTTTATTTAAATAAATTTATTAAAAAATGATTTCAAAATAATTAACATGATTTACATGTATTAAAATATCAACTTATACATAATAAATTATTGAGTAAATTACATATACATCCCCTCAAATTTATTGAAATTACAAGTGCATCCCCTCCCCTTTTTAAATTACACAAAATCTCCTTATTTTTATATATTCATTATAGTTGTACCTTGTATGTTTGAAAACATTACACTAACACCTCTTTTAAACTTTACGTTAACACCTGCACAGGGGATGCAAAAATGTTAAAAAAATAAGATATGCATATGTAAATACACTAAACCCGAGGGATACATGCATAATTAACTCTAAATTATTATAAAATAACCAAAAAGGAAAAAACTATTGAAAAATAATAATAAACTAAAAATCTTCATATTATAAAAAATTACTCAAATTTTCAAAAAAACAAAATCCCAAAATACTCATTTTTAGATAAATCATTTAACTTTTTTTTTGGTAGAACTTTTTAACAAGAGTCAGATATGGTTGACTTTCATTCTTATTTAAAAACTCAGGATGACTCACCTTTTTTTCTTAACTAACTTATTTACCTTCTAGCAGTTAAAAGCTATGATTTCCCTAAGGTAAAACCTTTAGATTGGCAGATAATGTGAATGTACTTATCCTTTCACTCAACTATGGGTGTTGATAGGAGAAAGCAGGATAAGGTTTGGCATTACAAGAATCCTAATTTTGAAAGAGAGATTAGGGAATGAAATGAGAATGGATTTCACGTTAGTAGACATTTGTACGTCGGCAGCAGGCAGCACTGGCGATGCCAAGTGGTGATTGCTGCAATTGTTACAACAGCTTATTTACATTTCAATACACTTAGATACCTAATTAAACAGCTTCAGCAAAACCAACTTGGAGAT
This sequence comes from Psophocarpus tetragonolobus, assembly GCA_037954015.1. Lineage (NCBI taxonomy): Eukaryota > Viridiplantae > Streptophyta > Magnoliopsida > Fabales > Fabaceae > Psophocarpus > Psophocarpus tetragonolobus. The sequence continues at coordinate 75,155,758 of CM075691.1, forward strand.
TTCCGTAGTCAAATATGGTGTGATATGCCCTCATGAAAACATCCCCAAGAATCCTGCATTTAGGGAACTAAAGTTAAACAACATTTTATGTAATGAGCGTATGTCATCTTAAATCGATAAATAATTTATACCACAATGGACCCCGCGGAGGAGGAACATCAAAAGCAATAAACCCACTAAGGCACACTTCTGTAATGCCTTCTCCAGTTCTCAGCACATACTGAAACCACAAAACACATTCTTAGAATCACAAAAATAACTACATAGTTCAATTTCTATCCCCCTTTTAGTGTGTACCCACATCATTTGGAATGCCTATTACTATTGCCTTTTCTTTCAACTTCAATTCCATTTTTCTACCTAAAACCAAAATATTGTCAAAGTTATGTAGGTACTTTCCAGACGCCAATCTTCTTTTCTCACTTGCAGTACATTTCTCGAAGTATAATCATTCACAGAAGCCACAATGTAATTTATTTATGGAAAGTTCAAACACTGACCTGCTCTGGTGTGAGGACAAAAGGTTTATTTCCGATTGTGAATGTAATGTTTGGCATCTTGGAAAGACTATTACAGCTTATCACTGACTCTCCAGCTGGACTTGGCAGGCTCTCACACAACTGCCAATGATGAAAACAAACATTAAGCACATGTCTAAACTCTAAACAATATTAATATGCACCACTGCTTGAGCCTGTGGACTATGGACAGGATAATTCAAAGGCCTTACTTGATTAACATAGTTGAATACTCTGTCCTTTGTTTGCTTTTGTTTTAGTTGATTTTGGATCCAAAGAACAAGCATCTGACAAGAAGAACACAAAGGACTATCTCTTGCTGTCAACTCCTCCTGTTCCCTTTCAGTCACCATTTCAATCCCAGCACTGCACAAAAATAGAGTTCAAAGTAGTTTAGGAGTCAGTTTCAGCCAAAATATAATAGGTTTGCAGCATGAGTGAGGCCAAGACCTAAACTCTCCAATGGCAAAAGAATAGATTAATAAGCTAGTAATTATAAATAGGCTTAATTATGTTTAGTCTCTTATATTCGGAGTCTATTTATAGACTCTTAAATAAAAATTTGTATTTTGTAGTCCCAGATTCATAAAATATTTCTTTTAGTCCTTACTTATTTCTGACAATTTTGATACACAATGTGGTTTTTTATCACAAGAGGGGCTACAAAGAGCATTTTTTAAATTGAAGGAATAAAAAGAGAGTTTAAATTTGGAGATGAAAAAACAAAAAAATGAAAGGATCTAAATATATGTAAGCCTTATAAATATAATGAAGGTTCCTTGACAATATTTTGAAAAGAAAAACTCTTTTATATGCTTATGCTTGGAATTGATACTTCTAAGTTCTAACCTTTATAATTAGAAAGTGTCATCAAACATCCATCATCCAATATGTTCAAATTGTTACCAAATTGAATAGAAATGAAACAAATATAGTGAAATTCCATATAATGGAAGAAGAAAGTAAAGACATTGATATATACATGAGCAGTCAAATAAATACCTATCTAACCTCTTAGATTGATGCCTTTTGGACGAACATAAACCAACTTGTGAACATATGTCATCAGGTTTCACCTACAGAATAAGATAAAACTCATTTAGGCTAAAAGAGTGGAATCGCAAATGGGAAAAATATCACAAGCTGAAAAGCGTGTTTGCCTTGAAACTCACCCCTGATACCAAGAGATCCCATATCAACTCTCCATATTGAGAAACAACTTCCTTACATTCTACACTAAGAACTCCTTCAGCTCCAATAGCATGGTTGATTTCAGCCACAACAGGCTGAAATAAAAAGTCAAGAGAATTATAAATAAATAAAAATTAAGCAAAAAAGCATGAGAAATATGGATTATGGAGGCACATACAGTTGGACCAGCAAGCAAAGATGTTCCAGAATCCACAATAGCAGCACAGCCACCCTCGCAAACACCTAAAAGTAACATTGATATATGTCAGAATTAGATACATTTTGGAATGAAAGCATATGCAACAAATAAGAAAAAAAATATTATATCACAACTACAGATAAAATATACTACGTTGACACTAGACAGACTGTATTTTTTCAAAACATATTCAAGTATGAGGGAGTAAGAAATTCATTCCAGATTGACTCCTCAGTCTCAGACCATATTCCAAATCATCTTAACCATTTAATCACTCTCTTAAAGGCCATTTCGGGAGGGTTCCAGTATTTTTTTTTTTGTTTTGAAATGCATTTTAAAAAAACAATAAAAATTAATTTTGAAATTCCTATTTCTATTTATAACTTAAGTTGCTGCTTGTCGTCATCACCCCTGCCGTCCGTTGCCACCACACTCGCTGCCAGCGGTCACCGTGGAGAAGAGATTAAGGTAGAAATGATGTTCAACAACAATGCTTTAAAATTGAAAACCAAAACACTATTGTTTTTATAAATTTGAAAATTTAAAACTAAAAACCACCCTAATAGCGTTGGTAAATCTCATAGAAGTTTCTTATTGTTGTGGAAAGATAAAATTAAAATCACCTGTTGAAACACCTCCAATGAAAAAGTCTCCCATTTCAATCTGAAAAAAGAAAACTTCCATGTTAAAGAATTTTCTGCGGTGAATAATTACAAATTAAAAGGAATTCCTAATTAAACTAAATGTGTTTTTGCTAACCTGCCAATAACCTTTTTCAGTAATTGGAAAGTAAGTGTGGTTTCCTTTGAAATGCTTCGGGTTAACCCCACCAAAAACTATTTCACCACCTTTTTTCGCATTTGGATCCCCATTCAGCCAAAAAGAGAACATCTTCTCACCAACAAGCTTCTGTTCCACCATCTTGTACCTGTGATTTTATAATGGACTGGTCGGTTAAAGGCACAAAGAAGATTCACAATACTTCACTCTCACAAGGAAATTAGATACAGAAGAAACCACACAATAAAGGTTGAAACACACCATAATGGCACAGCATTTGCAACTGAGATCTCCTGAAATCCAAGTCCAAGTATTCCATCGAATTTTGCTGACAGAAAGGAAAGACTTCCTTCTCGGGTAGCCTCAATGAAATCCTACAATTTACAATAGTGACATTTGTTAGAATTGCTATCTACAAATTTTTACAAATCCATATTGAAGTGGAATCTCATCAATGAAGTACTCACCTGTTGCTTGACAACAGCGCTGCCAACTTTAACATGATCTTGACTGAAGAAACCAGATATTGATCCAGATCCATAGTTTATTTTACATGATGTTCCTGATGAACAAGTTCATAGGTATGATTAAAATTAGATAATACGGCATAGAGTGTGGAACAAAATACTTATTTAATGCATACATCTATCAAGTACCACTATAATCAACATGAATAATGAGAAGCTGGCACTACCATTTTTGGCATATGTCTTTGATTTCTTTGCCTTGTACCAATTATGGGTATAGCAGGCGAGCTGCAAGCGAGAATTGACCAGTATGATATGCTTATATCAGTATATGTACATGGTTGTGAAGACATACAAGTTAAGTTGAACTCACAGAAAAGTAGCACTTTGATGATGGAACCCAGAGGTTGGAACTACCAGTATCAAACACAACAGTAAAGGTCTGTGGGGGTGTACCAATTCCAATCTCACCAAAATATTGAGCATCCAAATAATTCTTCAAAGGTAATATATCTTCACCTTTTGACTTACCAATATACTGATCATGTGCACCCATCATTGGTCTTCCAAATCTTAGACCTTCTCTTGCCTTTCTAGCAGCATTAATATTATTAAGATCTAGAGGTCTCTTCTTCAAACCAATTCTCAGAATTCCAAAGGAGAAAGATGGAAGAAGGGAACATGTTAAAGCCCATAAACAAAAAGTCACCAGAAAATGCTTTTGCCCCATGGTCAAGGAAAATCTGCCTTAAAAGGTAACCCAAAAGTAAGCTGAGCTGAATACAGTCATAATTTTACACAGAACGCAAGTAACAACGGAACAAGAAAGGAAATAAACAGTTGAGACACTAAGTCCTTGTAGTATACTCTCCACACAGCCAGTCTTAGATAAATATACAATAAAAAAAATATATCCTCTTTTCCCAGATATTTAACTATTCGGGCAGTAATAACTCCTACCATCATATTCTTGTCAAGCCTAAACAAGAACATCTTTAGATTCCCAAACAATCTAGAATATGGGATCATCTAACAAGTAATTTTTAAAAAAAAAAATAAAAAGGCATGGAGCTAACGTATACCTTTTCCATGTTTAGTCAACAAGGCAGAAAGGAACAGCTATTGCTAAGATTTTGATCCCAAACTTATCTGTTATTATAACCATCGTTATTTACAGTTGATTTATCTTCTTGTCCTCTACGCTAATTATAATTCTAAACCCGTTTAACACATAAACACAAAAGGCAGGGGAAAATAATAATAAACAGAATCAGTTCACTTTACTAATGCTAAAAATACAATTTTGTACAGATCCGTAATACCTACAAGCCAATTATACGAACAGATTCTTCAAAATCAAACAAGTGGGTAATTTGAAGGAGGGAAATAGTTATGACATAAAGAGAAGTCAACTGGGTTGAACTCATCATGTTTCAAGATGAAAACATTGAAAACCAAAACAGAAAGAATATGCTACGGGAAAGGAATCAAGTGTTGAACACACTAAGACGATAAAAAAAAAAAACCTTTTTGTAGCTCAGCTAAAGCTACTGCAGAAGATGATCTAGTTTACAGAGAAATGAAATGGAGAGATACAAGAAGTAGGCACACATACAAGAAAAGAAGGAAAGAATAAATAATTGAATGGTTGTCTATTCATTGGTTAGCAGTAGCTTCTTCTCTCTGCAACCAAATTAATAATATATTGTCAAAAACTAACAAGAGTACATAAATAAATTGCTTTCGAAATATCTGCTTCAAAACAAAATACTATGCTCCTATTGTCCAGAAACAAAATACTATGCTCCTATTGTCCAGTTGTAATTACTAATTACGACTATTATTTAATTAAATACATTTTTTTTTTCTTCAAACTGAAAAAAATATATATATCAGGTTTGCCAGATTAAAAGTTTTATATTAACTTTATCATAACCGTATTTTTGGAGTAAAAAATTGAAATATATTTATTCTATCCTTCGTATATTTAATGAGAATTTTTATTATATATTTTAAATACATAAAAATAAAATATATTTTAATATAATAAATATCATTTAGTATAATTTTTTTATTACGTTTCCATGTTCACACAATAAAAATCTTTATTGATATATATATATATATATATATATATATATATATATATATAACAATAATAATAAAATTAGGTTTCAACTCAACGCAATTTAAAAATAAATATTAGAGAGAAAAAGGGAAACTATTACAAAATAAAAATGTGTAATATTGAAAATCGACGATAATTTGATGACAGGTTAATAAACTATATATATTGATAACATTAGACTACAACACATCAAAATTAAAATTATTAGTACTAGCTAGCACTTTTTTTTTTTTCAGTGATATTATTTGATTTATTTATATGGAATATTTTTTACGGAAATTTATATGGAACTTATACTGTGGAAAATGCTGGATTGATAAATTCATATTGGGAGTGAAGTGTGGGTGATCATGATAGAACATTTAACTATTATTTCATAAAATAATTATCTCTTGTGCAAAACATTAAAAATAATGATAGGATAGATAACATTTACATTTTTCCATTTCATGATGACCATATTTTGAATGGGATGTTACACTCTTACAGAGTAGTGTTTGCTCCTGTATAGAACCCATATGATTTAAGAATGATGTGTGTTTGCAAAAGATGGCTAAGGATATTAATTTTAATTTATTATATTTCTGCTACGCATTACGCAACCTAAGCTTTCTATATATTTCGTTTACTTTTTAGGAGATTATATATATTTCATTATATAAGTCATAAATTTGAACCAAAATAATTCCGGCCAAACAAGTTGATTAAAATATTCCTCTAGTTGGATAAGTTGGTGCGGGGGTTGATTGACAACCAAAACAGATAAGGAGGAAATAAAGAATACACAAAAATAAGAATATTGACTAAAATTTCAACAAATGTTTATGTCGTGCTAATATTAAAATAAGCATTTTTTTTTTTAATATTCGAATGCTACTTAACTTATTTCATATGCTTTTACGTTAAAGAACATGTTTTAACAACGTTTAAATTTTTCTAGGGTAAATTTAAACTTAAAATTTTATAATTATAAATGTAAAATGAAAAGAAAGATAAATAATACAATAAAACGGATAAAAACTAAATTGTACAAAATATTATAAAAATATTATGATATTAATATGAATATATAACTTTTTTTTTATAGGGAAGTATATAACTATTTATAAAATGCAGAAGAAGCAAAAAAATGTTTATAATTATATTGTCTCATTACATATTCTCTAAGGAAACTACATGAACCTTCCCCTTAATTTCCTTTTTTTGTTTGGTTGTATTTTCCCTGTAAAGGATTTTGTCGTTCCCTGATGAGAATAGTGATGATTCGATTCCGAAAAGTACTCAAACCAAATGTCAATTATTGGGCATAATAATGGACTTTTAAATAAAAAACCCAATCCACACAAACCAGGTCGCGATAGCAATTCCTCATACTAACTTTGCTGGGTACTTCCCGTTGATGATTTTATGCGCTTATTTTGAATATGATTTTGTTTTTCTACTACTTACATGTATTATCATGATGTACCACGAGATTCAGACATGAGTTTCTCACAAAACAAACAAGCATATGTAACCAAAAACCACTCTCAACTAGAAGAATCTCATTTGAAGTGGTTTTTTTATTTTCAGTCTTGAAATTTATAAAAATAAAAATTAGTTTTAATTTTAAGTTTTTAAATTTTTAAAAATAACATTGTTTTAGTTTTTAAATTTAAAATATTATTTTTAAATCTTAACCAAATAAATTTTTTTCTTTTTAAAGATCCAAAATTGACCATTGACGATCGACAGTTGAAGGTGACTGATGTGATCTTTGATGATCACATGCCCAAAGGATCCTTTCTAAGGTCACTTGGAAGGGAAAATGCATTTATGGAGAGGAAAGGAATGGGGGATGCCTCTTTGCAAAGGAGGAGATAGAAAGGTCTGTTAGTTAAGGGAACTTCATTTAAATCCAATTTTGTGGCAAATAAACGCCCTTTACTAATGACTTTCTTAAAAGGGGCACCAACTTCCAACTCAACCTTTTTACCCCTTTCAAGCTTTAGGGGTAAAGCTTTGCTTTTTTTTTCTCCTCATCTCTCTTATGTTTTATGATGAGTTGGTCCTCCGCCACTTGTGAAGGTGTTAGAGGACACAACTTAATGTGCTTATCCTTATGAGTGAGGATGATGTTATTGGAATGACCATGGTGTATGACTTTCTTATCAAATTGTCATGGTCTTCCTAGCAAGATATGGCCAGCTTCCATTGGGACTATGTCACACAGGATCTCATCTTTATAAGACCCAGTGGAAATTGGAACCTTGACTTGCTCATTGACCTCCATTTCCCCTTGCTCATTGAGCCATTGAAGCTTGTAAGGCTTAGGGTGGGGAAGTGGGGTCAAGGCTAGCTTTTCCACCAACCTTGAGCTACAACAATTACAGCATGACCCACTATCCACAATGAGAGAACATATTTTTTCATTCACCTTACAGCGAGTGTGGAATATGTTCTCCCTTTGAGATGAGGACACTTTCAAAGGTTGGCTTCCAAGAAGTCTTCTTATCATTAAGAGGTCTCCCTCACATGCATAAGCGGTTTCATCACAATCAGATTGGTATACATGAACCCCTTCTCCTTCGCTCTCACTAGAGGAGTGTGAGCTAGACTCACTACTATAAACATCTTGGGACCTCATGATTATGTTTCTCTTAGTAGGGCATTGAGAGGCAATGTGGCCTCTCCCAAGACATTTAAAGCATTTGATACTATTAACTTTCTCATGAGACTTAGTAGTAGGGGTTTTTCTCTCTATATTGATGTTTTATGCTCTTTGAAGTGATTGGGATGTTCCTCTTTGGGGTAACTCTTGAAATAATTCCCCGTAGGTTGGTCCCTCTTTACATAAGGTGGGTTATCCTTTTTAAAAGTTTTCCTTCTAAGTTGATTTTCCACCTTGATGCAAAGTTGAACTAACTCATCAAGGGAATTGTATGAGAAGAGCTGCACCTTATCACAAATTTTGGGGCTCAACCCACACAAAAACCTTGCCATAGTGGCCTTAGGTTCCTCAATGATTCCCGCCCTCAAGATAAGAAGTTCCATCTTTTGTCTATACTCTTCTATACTAAGGTTGGTTTGCCTTAGCCTTTGGAGTCTATCCAAAAGATCTCTTTCATACCAAGAGGGAATATGCCTTCTTCTTAGAGCACTTCTAAGATCATTCCAATATCTTATGGAAGGCATATTGGTGCAGATTCTCTCATTGGTTAACCCAACCCACCAATGCATGGCATGCCCTTGGAAGCTAAGGGTTCCCATTGGAACCTTTCTTTCTTCTCTTACCTTATGGCAAGTGAAGAGTTGTTCTACCTTGATTTCCCAATCAAGGTAGGCTTCCACATCTTCCCTCCCATGAAATGGGGGGAGATCAATTTTGGGCTCCCTTGGAGGGGCCCCATTATTATGCATTGATGAATGGGAGTTTCTCCTAGGATGATAGTAGTATTCTTCCTCACTTTCACTCCTATGGGTATGTCTAGATGGGGAACCTAAGACTATCCCTTTCATTTTGTAATTCTCACCATTCCCATGCTTTCTTTTTTCTTCTTCTTTCTCTTTTCTTCTTTCTCTTTCTTTTCTTTCTCTCATTTCTTCATCTTCTCTCCTTTCTCTTATTCTTCTCTCTTCCTTCTCTCTTTTTTCTCTCTTTTCTTCCTCTCTTTCTTTTATTTTTCTTTTCTTCTTGGACTCTTTTTTTCTCCTTTTTTCTTCTCTTCTCTCTTGTTCTTTTGCCATCCACTCCCTAAAGTCCATGTTTAAGTTTTCTAGAGTGTAATCTTTAGAAATATTTCTTTGATTTACACTCTTGTTTGATGAATAACTATGAGCACTAGAGTGGGTGTGTGATGTCATTGTGCTTGAATTTCTAAGAGGAAAAAGGTGGCTAAAAAATTTTCACAAACAAACAGTCCTCTCTTTTTGTGTTTTCTTGCCTAAAATGGCTTGATGAGTCTTTGGAACTCTTTAGCCTTCTAAGCGCTTTGAATAAGAAAAATAAAGCAAGAATTTTAAAGCAAAAATTCAAAAGAGAATGGATCTAAAGCGAGCTCCTAAGGTGTTGAAGGAAGTGTACCACTTCTTCCTTCTTCACCTAATTTTCGAGAAACTAAAAAATTGGTCGATAACCAATGGTCGAATGACTGAAGGTCAAAGCTGGCGTCAATGATCAATGGTCAGAGGTGGCGTTTGATGCACTCCCTTGATCTCTTCAACCAAGGTTCCTTCCTCTAAGAAGATGGAGGATGGAGAAGACTAGGAGAGGGTGGTTTTGACGCCATTTTCTAAGGGAAAGATAAGTTAAAATTTACTTGAGGCTTGTCACAAGAGAGAGGACCTTTGATAAAAGCTTTTAGGAGAGATTCCTCAAGAGAGAGGATTCTCAAAAATGACACTAAAGAATAAAAACTCAAAGGAGTCTTACTTCATTCAATCAAGTGTGTCCATACAAGAGGGAGTGAAGGAGTATATATAGCCCAATGAGAGAGCTTGGACACACAAACCTAGGCAATATAGGACTTGGGCTTAATTAGGGTTAAGACTAATTAACCCTAGCTAAGGCCTAAGTGAGTTGTCTAAGTGCACCCTCCATGGGTGTGGATAGAAACTCTTATTTTAGGGGATAGACAAGCCCAACACACCTAAAATAAGGGTATATTCTATGATTACTCCTTCCTTTTTACTTCCTACACCTATACACCTATTTTAGAAAGGAAAATGGCCTAAATACATGGCTTTAGGGAATAAAACTATGCACCCTAAATATCTAAGTAATTATAAAATATTTACAAGTAAAACACCCTAAGACTAAGGCTCCATGTCTTCATGTAAGCATCCATCCAAGCCTAGTATCCTTCTCTTGAATCCTCCTAGTCATGATGCTAGGTGAGATTGCATCAGCATTGATGATTGACAATCAAGAGTGGCGGTTGGTGACAAGCGATAAGAGGTTTGACTAATGACCAACAGTCGAAGGTAGTAGTTGGTGACCGTCGATCAGAGGTGGTGATCGATGATCGTCAGTTGGAATTGACGACCGGTGATAATCAGTCGAAGGTGGCGACCAATGATCGTTAGTAGGAGTGGCGACCAGTGACTGTCGGTTGGAGATAGCAGTCATGACTGCCTGTCGGAAGTGGCGGTCAGTGTTTATTGATCAGAAGTAGTGGTTAATGGTGGTAAGTGGCACCAAGTGATGAATTTGAATGAAAACATATTGGACAAGTTGCCTCAGTTTACTTAAGAGGGAGGGTGAATTAAGTAGATCAAAATTTAATCTTAGTTTTCTTTCTCTTTGATTTTATAATAGAATATTTGAAAATGAAAATGGAGTGTTCAAATATGCAAACAGAATAAATAAATAGGAGTATAGGGAAGAAAAGTATGCAAACTCTTCTTATACTGGTTCGGTCAATCCACTTGCCTACATCCAGTCCTCAAGTAATCCCACTTGAGCTTTTACTACCTTTGTAAATCACTTTACAAATGAATGAATCCTCAATCACCTTGGGAGCCCTCTCCGTGTGTTTGAGATCCTTTTTCCCACTCAAGAAGTTTCTCTTGAATACAATCAGTGAGTAATAATAAGAAGAAGAATCCCTCTTAAAAAGCAAATGATACAACTTGAAAAACCTATAAGAAATCTTTTGGAATTTGCAAGTATTTGGGCAAGAGTTTTTTTGTTCTGAAAAAGATTGGAAGAATTCGTGTTTTGAAACGAAAGAAAAGTCACTTATTTATAGTATGATGTGATCTTTGATGATCACGTGCCCAAAGGATCCTTTCTAAGGTCAGTTGGAAGGGAAATGGATTTATGGAGAGGAAAGGAATGGGGTGAGACGCCACAAATACTAGGTTTGATAAGCCAAAGGAGAGAGGCCACAAGGGAGGGGTCCCTTGATAACTCTTAGAAGCTCTCACAAAGGAGAAAGGGGGACACTCAAAGGTAAGAACCTCAACCAATATGGTCTCTAGGATTAAATTCAAGTGTAAAAAATACAAGTGAGGGAGGAGCTCCTATTTATAGAGGTAGCTAACCTCTTGAACAAGATAACCTAAAAAAGAATGGCTAGGATTAAAAGGAGAGATCTAAGGGAGGAGAATTGAGAAACAATTCCCTCCTTAGATCATCAAACTTGGTGCCCAAGTTTCCCAAACCAAGGGCCAAGATTCCTTCTTATTAGCTTAGGGGGTTTATGTAGGAAAAGAGGGGTGTAGATATCAAGGTTACCCCTTATTTCCTTCATAAAGACCTAAAAAGCTAAATCCACCCTCTAAATTCCTAAGACACCTCCTAAAAATAAAAAATGGACTAAATACATGTCCCAAATTAAATTCTTAATGCTCCTCAAAATTAAAATAAAGGAAAATTACATTTTATTAACTAAAGTCCCTAACCTAATATCTTCACTCTCCATAGGAGGTGAAGTCTTCCTTTGTCTGCAAGGGTTAGGTCTTCTTCAATCCTTCTAGCCATGGCCCTAGTGATAGGTCCTTGGCTAGACATGGTCACATCATCTCCTCCCCCTTGAAGAGGATTAGACCTCAAATCCATGGGGTTTTCGTCATTTTCAGCACCTACAAATGGAGACAAATCAGAAACATTAAAACTGGTGCTTACCCCATAGTCCTCAGGCAGATCTAAAACGTAGGCATTATTACCGATCCGCTCAAGGATTTGGAGAGGTCCATCTCATCTAGGGCTAAGTTTGGACTTCCTTTGAGAAGGAAATCTATCCTTTCTCAAGTGAAGCCATACCCAGTCGCCCTTTTCAAAGATGACCTATTTCCTACCCCTATTGGCGAAAGTAGCATCTCTCAAGGATTGGCGCTCTATGTTAGCTTTAACCCTCTCATGTAATTATTTTACAAAAATGGCTTTTGCCTCTCCTTTTTTATGCACAGCAACAGAAAGAGGAAGAGGTAAAAGATCTAGAGGAGTACGAGGATTAAAGCCATAGACCACCTCAAAAGGAGAATGCTTGGTGGTTCTATGAACCACCCGGTTATAAGCAAATTCAATGTGGGGAAGGTACTCATCCCAAGACTTATGGTTGCCTTTAAGGAGAGCCCTCAGCATAGTGGATAAAGATATATTCACCAATTCTGTTTGCCCATCAGTTTGAGGGTGATAGGTAGTGGAAAAAAGAAGTTTAGTTCCCAGCTTAGCCCAAAGAGTTTTCCAAAAATGGCTAAGGAACTTCACATCCCTATCTGACACTATTGAAAAGGGTATACCATGCAATCGGACAACCTCTTTAAAGAAAAGTCTTGCGATGTTGCTCACATCATCCACTTCGTGGCAGGGAATAAAATGGTCCATTTTTGAAAATCGGTCCACCACCACAAATATGGAGTCTGCACCTCGTTGTGTTCTTAGGAGCCCAAGGATGAAATTCATGCTAATATCCTCCTAAGGTGTAGAAGGAGCAGGTAAAGGTGTGTATAGTCCATGAGGCATTGCTTTAGACTTTGCTTGCAAGCAAGCTATACATTTAGAGCAATGTCTATGGACATCTCTACGCATATGGGGCCAAAAGAATTTTTCTTGTAAAAGTATAAGGGTTTTTGAAATCCCAAAATGCCCCATGAGCCCACCTTCATGACTCTCTTTTGTAAGTAAGTTCCTAATTGATCCTTGGGGTATACAAAGCTTACTCCCTTTGTAAAGATACCCTTCACTGATGAAGTACCCATCATGGGCCTTTAATGCGAATGCAGATGCAGAGGTAGCAAATATGGGGCCGAAATCCTTATCAGAAGGATACATAGCCCGAATGTCATCAAATCCCAAGATTTTTGCACTCAAGGATGAATAAAGGGCATGACGCTTAGAAAGAGCATCAGCCACCACATTTTGTTTTCCTTTCTTGTACTTGATGACATAAGGGAAAGATTCAAGATATTTCACCCACATTGCATGCCTTTTGTTCAATTTACCTTGACCCCTCAAATATTTTAGTGACTTATGGTCGCTATGAATGACAAACTCCTTGGGAGCAAGGTAATGCTCCCAAGTTTGAAAGGCCCTAATTAGAGCATAAAACTTCTTATCATAGGTGGGATAGTTGAGGGGGGCACCATTGAGTTTTCACTGAAATACGCAATGGGGTACCCTGCTTGCAACAACACAGCCTCCACACCTACACCAGAGGCATCACATTCAAGTTCAAATGTTTTAGAAAAGTCAGGTAATGCCAAGACTGGTGCATGAGTCAGTTTATGCTTAATTAGCTGGAATACTTTCTCTTGTTTCTCACCCCAAAGGAAAGGAACTTCCTTTTTCACCAAATCATTTATTGGTGCGAAGAGCGTGGAGAAATTAGGCACAAAACGCCTATAAAATCCAGCGAGACCATGAAAGCTTTTGATCTCTGTCACTCTCTTTGGGGTGGGCCATTCTTGAATAACTTTTATCTTTTTGGGGTCAACATGAACCCCTTTTGTGCTAACTACAAAACCTAGGAAAACTACACTATCTACACAAAAGGTGCATTTTTCTAAGTTACCAAAAAGATGATTACTCCTAAGAAGAGAAAAAACATGCCTTAGATGTCCTAAATGATCATCTAGGTTCCTAGAGTAAACTAAAATGTCATCAAAGTAAACTACACAAAATTTACCAAGGCAATCCCTCAGTACATGATTCATTAAGCGCATGAATGTGCTTGGGGCATTAGTTAGCCCAAAAGGCATAACCAACCACTCATAAAGACCAAATTTAGTCTTAAAAGCAGTTTTCCACTCATCACCCTCTTTGATCCTTATTTGGTGGTAACCACTTCTAAGATCTATTTTTGAAAATATTTTTGCCCCATGCAATTCATCCAACATGTCATCAAGACGGGGGATTGGGTGCCTATATTTGATGGTGATGTTGTTGATTGCACGACAATCAACACACATCCTCCATTGGCCATTCTTCTTGGACACCAACAAGACTGGCACAGCACAAGGGCTTAGGCTCTTTTTGAACCCAACCATTCTCCAACAGCTCATTCACTTGAGACTCAATCTCTTAGGTCTCCATGGGGTTGCTCTTATAGGCAGGTCTATTAGGTAGACTTGCGCCAGGCACCAAATAAATTTGATGTTCTATACCCCTAATGGGAGGAAGTCCTTTCGGAACCTCATTAAGGAATATGTCATCAAATTCTTTTAAAATATCTTGAACCCCTTAAGGAAGGTGCTCATGTGCATGGGCTGTGACAGTGCTCTCAGCAGAAGAATGCAAAATGGGAGAAAGATTTGATGCTTCTTTGCAAAAGAGGAGATAAAAGGGCTTGTTAGTCAAATGAGCTTCTTTTAAATCACGTTTAGTAGCAAATAGGCTCCTTTTACTATATTCCCTTTCGAATGGGCATCACCTTCCGACTCTCTCTCTTTACCTTTTTCAAGCTTTAAGGGTAAAGCTTGTTGTGTTTTTTTTTCCTCATCTCTTTTCTTTTTCATCGCAAATTGATCCTCAGCCACTTGAGAAGGTGACAAAGGATACAATTTGAAGCGTTTTTCATTATGGGTGAGAATTATTTGGTTGGAGTGACCATGGTGAATAGCTTTTTTGTCAAATTGACATGGTCTCCCCAACAGGATATGACCAGCCTCCATAGGAACTATGTCACAAAGAATCTCATCATTATAAGATCCTATGGAAATTGGAACCATAACTTGTTCATTGACTACCATCTCCCCTTGCTCATTGAGCCATTGCAATTTGTAAGGTTTGGGATGGGGCATGGTAGTCAAGGCTAGCTTTTCAACCAACCTAGAGCTACAACAGTTACAACAGGAGCCACTATCAACAAGAAGAGAACATACTTTGTCATTTACTTTACATCTTGTATGGAAGATATTCTCTCTTTGTGACTGGCCAAGCTCTAGAGGTTGGCTTCCAAGAAGCCTTTGAACCATAAGGAGGTCCCCCTCATAAGGAAAAGCTTCCTCACACTCTTGTTCAAAAGTATGTCCCCCTTCTTCCTCACTCTCATTAGAGGAGGAAGATGAGCTATTCTCACTATAAATGTCTTGTCCCCTCATGATCATGGTTTTCTTGTTAGGGCATTGAGAGGAAATGTGGCCTCTCCCAAGATATTTGAAGCATTTGATACTACTTTGCCTCTCAGTAGGCTTAGTAGTAGGGGGTTTTCTCTCTACATGAGGTGCTTTTATATCTTGAAAATGTTTGGGTTCCTCTTTGGGAAAACCCTTGAAAATGTTTGCTTTTATATTCTCAGCTCTTACACAAAGTTCTACCAACTCATCAAGGTTTGAGTATGAAAGAATCTCTACCTTATCTCTAATGTCAGAGCTTAATCCACACAAAAACCTAGCAAGGGTGGCATTGGGTTCCTCAATGATATTGGCCCTTAGTATGAGAAGCTCCATCTTTTGTCTATACTCCTCAATACTTAGGTTATGTTGCCTAAGTCTTTGGAGCCTATCCAAAAGATCCCTCTCATAATATGAAGGAATGTGCCTTCTTCGCAAACAAGTTTTTAAATCATTCCAGTAGCGAATGTCAGGCATTTGTTTACGGGCCCTATCCTTGACTAACTCATCCCACCAATGCAAAGCAGAACCTTGAAAACTAAGGGAGGCCAAAGGTACTTTCCTTTCTTCCCTAATTTCATAGCATCAAAAGAGTTGTTCCACTTTGACTTCCCAATCTAGGTAAGTCTCAACATCTTCCCTACCATGAAAATGGGGCAGGTCTACCTTTGGTTCCCTAGCATGATTTATGTTCTCTTGAGTAGAATGATGATTGTATGATGAATGAGAGTGATGCTTATGTTGATTTCTATAGTATTCTTCTTCACTAGAGCTAAAATGCCTAGATGGGGATCTTATGAGAATTCCTTTATTTTTTCTATCACTCTCCCTCCCATCTCTCCTCTTACTCTCTTCTCCTCTCCTTCTCTCTTCTTCCTCTTTTTCTCTTTTTCTCTTTTTCTTTCTAGTTCTTTTCTTCTTCTCCTTTCTTCATCCCCTCTTCTCTCTCTTTGCCTTCTCTTTTCTCGCTCTTTTTTCTCTTTTCTTATTTTCAACATCTCTTTTTTTAACTCTTCCTTCTCTTTTTGTTTTTCTTTTTCTTTTATTTCTTTTTTTCTCTCTTTTTCTTCTCTCCTTTCTTGTTCTTTAGCCATCCATTCCCTAAATTCTAAGTTAAGGTTTTCAAGAGTGTCTCCCTTAGAAGGTTTTCTTTGGTTGACACTCTTACTTGATGAACAACTATGTGCACTAGAATGTGTGTGGGAAATCATGGTGCTTGGATGCTAAAAACTAAAGGGTAGGCCAGAAACTTTTTTTTTTCAAGCAACACTCCTCTCTCTCTTTTTTTTTTTTTGTTTTCTCACCTAAGGTGGCTTGATGAATCTTTGGAACTCTTAGCCTCTACACGTTTTTTCAAAATAACATAAAATAAAATAAAAATGCAAGAATGTAAAAGAGAAAAGGCTCTAATTGTGCTCCTAAGGTGTTGAAGGAAGTGTACCACTTCTCCCTTCTTCACCTAATTAACGAGGAACTACGCTAAAATTAACCAAAATTATTACAAACCAAGGGAGGGCCTTAAGGGCACTCAAACTCCCAATCTAAAATTAAGTATACACAATACAAAGAATAAAAAAAATAAAACAAAGTCTTCACTCCAAGCTTTTTGGTGTTTGTCTCCTTTTGATCAAGCCCCTTTGAGTTGCATCAACTCACCCCAAGAATGCTACCCTTGTTTCCTCTTGTTTGGACTTGCCAAAATTTTATATATGGAACCTTTCCCAACCTTTCCTTACCAAGGCCGAATACAACACAAGACAACAAACAAAGGTGAATAACAAAACAAGGCTCACAAATCCAAGTGGATAGATTAAACAATGACAAACTCAAAGAAGTAAAGAAGACAAGCAAGAAAACATAAGGCTCACAAAGGAAGGTAGCACACAAATAACTTTCCTAGATTAGCTCTAAGAGTAGAGATGAAAAAAGACTCAAACAAAAAAAAATTAAACCAATAGTTGCACACTTAATAAAATTTAAGTGACCAAAAACTAAAAAGCTTACTCAAGTAATTTTTTTTTTGAATCACAATTGGTTCCTCATATCCAATGTTTCTACTATTAGGTACACAACTTTCAGATTTTTCTTTCTTTTGAGTTCTTTATCTTCTTTTTTTTTTAACTTGAACTTTTTCTATTTTTTTTTAACTTTTTCTAATCATTTTGTTGCACCTAATAGCTTGTTGAATTGAAATTTTAATGAGGATGCTTGAAATAATAACGCTTGAGTGAATAAGCACAAAGTAAGGTCACACAATTTTCAAACAATGCATGAAACTAAAGGCAAAACAACTTAGTAGTTCCAAATACCACTGAACTAATGGTGCTTAAGGAATGATTTAGGGCTGATTTTGATGTAAATTGATTGCTCAAATTACTAACACAATTCACCCAAGCTAAAATTCCATAAAGAGGCACCAATAGTGAAGGTAAACTAAGTGGAAAACTACTAATAATTCAACATAAAACAAGAAACATATAAAGATTGAATTGAGCAAATATTTAAGAACAACAAAGAGATTAATATGCTTGAACTAAAAGCATAAAAGACTTAAGAGACTCGACAACAGGTTCACCTCTTAGGAGCTCAATTCAAAATGTTTTTGAAGGCTTTTTTGTAAAAATTTTAAGAGGCTAAAACCTATGGAATTTAAATGAGACAAAATAGGAAACTAACATGACTAGTATTTGACAAAACACAAGATTAAGAAAAAATAACACACCTAAAAATAGAGCAAAAATTTCAGCAAGAGACTCAAAACAAAAGGCACAACAAAGTGGCCACAGTTGATCACCACAATGGTGTGGAAAAATCCTCAACCATGTGGGTTTAACTGTCACAACTTCTTAGGCACACTTTAACATAAAAAACCAAGGGAAAATTAAGCAACTTGAACACGAAAATAAGATGCAAAGAAAGGGACAAATAAAATCGCATCAAATTAAATGGAACATAGGCGCGTAGATAGAAAACAAAAGCACATATAATAGCAAGAATAAAAAGCTATACTACTAGACAATAAAGGAAATAGAGACGAAAAAAAATGAAAGACTTTAAAATAAAGAGACCAAAGAGATAAACAACAAAGCAAAAAAATTGAGAAAGAATGTGACCTTTAGAAAGTGGCTCTAGATACCACTTGATGTGATCTTTGATGATCACGTGCCCAAAGGATCCTTTCTAAGGTCACTTGGAAGGGAAATGGATTTATGGAGAGAAAAGGAATGGGGTGAGGCGCCACAAATACTAGGTTTCATAAGCCAAAGGGGAGAGGCCACAAGGGAGGGGTCCCTTGATAACTCTTAGAAGCTCTCACAAAGGAGAAAGGGGGACACTCAAAGGTAAGAACCTCAACCAATATGGTCTCTAGGATTAAATTCAAGTGTAAAAAATACAAGTGAGGGAGGAGCTCCTATTTATAGAGGTAGCTAACCTCTTGAACAAGATAACCTAAAAAAGAAGGGCTAGGATTAAAAGGAGAGATCTAAGGGAGGAGAATTGAGAAACAATTCCATCCTTAGATCATCAAACTTGGTGCCCAAGTTTTTCAAACCAAGGGCCAAGATTCCTTCTTATTAGCTTAGGGGGTTTATGTAGGAAAAGAGGGGTGTAGATATCAAGGTTACCCCTTATTTCCTTCATAAAGACCTAAAAAGCTAAATCCACCCTCTAAATTCCTAAGACACCTCCTAAAAATAAAAAATGGACTAAATACATATCCCAAATTAAATTCTTAATGCTCCTCAAAATTAAAATAAAGGAAAATTACATTTTATTAACTAAAGTCCCTAGCCTAATATCTTCACTCTCCATAGGAGGTGAAGTCTTCCTTTGTCTGCAAGGGCTAGGTCTTCAATCCTTCTAGCCATGGCCCTAGTGATAGGTCCTTGGCTAGGCATGGTCACATCATAGTGTCAAAACCAAAGTGGTGTGTTCTTTCATAAAAGGTTGTGACTTTTCAAATTTTTCGTAACAGCTTACTGGTAATCGATTACATATACTGGTAATCAATTACAAGAATAAAAAATTGTGCCTTTTCACGAAGGTTGTGACTTTTCAAATTTTTGTGATAACACATTTTCTGGTAATCGATTACATAGTCTGGTAATCGATTACCAGTTCATAATTTTGAACTGATAAAAAACATATCTTTTCAAATTAAGTTTATGCAAATTCTTAGAGATTCTTTTACAATAACTGAGTTAATTTATTTTTCTAGCTTAACATTATCTTGAATCTCTGTCAATGTTGTTTTGTTCTGTTTGTTTTCTTGCTTTTGTATCAACATTCTTTGTCACTTTTGGCATCATCAAAACCTGTAACATCTTAGCATTTACATTCTCCCCCTTTTTTATGATGACAACCATCTTGAAGGGAAGGAAAAATAATGAAATATATATTTATCGATCACTCCCCCGTAGTTTAATATTTATTGACTTTATAAGTATTGTATTTTTTGTAAACAGTTTTCTCAAAATAAAGCAAGAAATAATTTTAGTTATCAAAAGCAATAATATCTTAATATAATTTTCTTGCCTTACAGGTCTCTTCCCCTTTGGCAACATAAAAAATAATGAAAGGCAGATAGAAAGAAACAATTGAAAGCTAATTAGTTAAGATAAGTGAATTTTAAGCAAGGATTAATGTCTAAAATTAGCAAGAGATTATAGACTAATAATTTACCAGTATGTGTAAAGTCGTCTGGTAATCGATTATGTGACCATGTAATTGATTACATGCATCTAACCTTTAAGAGTCCAAATCAGTTAAATTCATGATACCTAATTATCTTCGAATTGTAAAGAAACTATCTTTGGGTAAAGGTTTAGTAAAGATGTCAGCTAATTGATTTTTGGTGTCTACAAATTCTAGAACACAATCTCCTTTTTGAACATGATCTCGAATGAAGTGATGATGTATTTCAATGTGTTTTTTTTAGAGTGTAAAACTGGTTTTTTATAGAGATTTATTGCACTGGTGTTATCACAACGAATAGGTATTTGTTCTAGTGTTAGTGAGTTGTTGTTTTATCTAAAGAATTTGTGCGAAACAACTTCCAGCAATGATATATTCTGCTTCGGCTGTAGATAAAGCAACACTATTTTGCTTTTTGCTATGCCATGAAACTATAGCGGAACCTATGAAATGACAAGTGCCACTAGTGCTTTTCCTATCCGTTTTACATCTAGCAAAATCTGAGTCAGAATATCCTACTAAGGTTTTGGACATATTTTTAGGATACCATAACCCTAAGTTAGGAATTCCTAGTAAATATCGCATGATTCTTTTAACAGAACTAAGATGGGATTCTTTTGGATTTGCTTGATATCTAGCACATAGACAAACACTAAACATGATATCAGGCCTACTTGCTGAAAGATAAAGAAGGGATCCAATCATACCTCGATATCATTTGATATCTATTGATTTACCGTTTTCATCTTTGTCCAAATAGCCAATAGTGCTCATTGGTGTAGCCATTTGCTTAGCATTTTCCATTCCAAATCTTTTAAGCAGTTCTTTACAATACTTGCTTTCGTTGATGAATATTCCAAATTGGTTTGATCTGTTTGATCTATGGAATCTGTACTGCTTTCTTTTTTCTTACTTTTATGACCTTCTTCATGAATGTGTGTATCTTGTAGAGTTTCTATTACATAATCAAGCATATCCTTTCTTGACAAAAAAATGTTAGATTCATCAAAAGCAACATGTATTGATTCTTCAATCAACATAGTTCTTTTGTTATATACTCTATAAGTTTTACTATTTAAGGAATACTCAAGAAATATTCCTTCATCTGATTTAGCATCAAATTTTCCTAAATTGTCTTTTCCATTATTTAACGCGAAGCATTTACATCCAAATATATGAAGATGAGAAATATTTGGTTTCCTTCCATTGTAAATTTCATAAGGTGTTTTCTTTAAAATAGGTCTTATAAGTGCTCTATTCATTGTATAACATGCAGTATTGATGGCTTCAGCCCAAAAGTATTTTGGAAGTTTTATGTCATTAAGCATGGTTCTTGCTAATTCTTCTAATGATATATTTTTCCTCTCTACTACTCCATTTTGTTGAGGAGTTCTAGGTGAAGAAAAATTATGATCAATTTCATTTTCATCACAGAATAATTCAAAGTTTTTATTTTCAAATTCTCTTCCGTGGTCACTTCTAATTGAAGTAATTTTGAGTTCCTTTTTATTTTAAACAATTTTAGAAAATTTCTTAAATGCATGAAAGACATCATTTTTATGAACAAGAAATAATGTCCAAGTGAATCTAGAGTAATCATCTACGATTACAAGGACATAATAACTATCTCCAAAACTCATAGTTCTTGAAGGACCAAAAAGATCTATGTGTAATAGTTGTAAGGGTCTAGAGGTTGAGATAATATTTTTAGACTTAAACGAAGTTCTTACTTGTTTTCCTTTTTGACATGTATCACAAAGTTTATCTTTTTCAAATTTGATTTTGGGTAATCCTATTACTAAATCTTTTGAATTTAGTTTATTCAGATGTTCCATATTTAATGAGCAAATCTTCTATGCCACAACCAAGATTCATCTTCTTTACCTATAAAACATTTAGTATGATTTGTAGTTTTATCTAGATTTATCATATATACATTGTTAATCTTTTTTCCTTCATAATTAATTTTCTTATCATTTTTACTTTCAATAACACATCTATGTGAATCAAAGAATACCTGGAAACCTTTGTCACATAATTGACTTACACTAAGTAAGTTGTGTTTAAGTCATCAACAAGCAAAGCATTATCTATTAAGGTAGAGAGAGTCGTACCGATTTTTCCGACCCCTAGAATTTTACTTTTGTTGTTGTCTCCATAAGTTACATGTCTATTATTCTTGGGATTCAAGATGAGAAACTTTGAAGTATCTCCCGTCATATGTTTTGAGCAGTCACTATCAATGTACTAGTTTTTCTTCAAAGATTCCTTCAAACACAAAATAGATTACATGATTTTCGTACCCAAATTTTCTTGAGTCTTTGTGTGTTAGTTTTAATGGAGGATCCTTTTGGAACCCATATCATACTGCTATTGTAATTATTGTTTTTTCCTAAAATGGCA
The DNA here is from genome assembly GCA_037954015.1 of Psophocarpus tetragonolobus. Lineage (NCBI taxonomy): Eukaryota > Viridiplantae > Streptophyta > Magnoliopsida > Fabales > Fabaceae > Psophocarpus > Psophocarpus tetragonolobus. The sequence continues at coordinate 75,178,174 of CM075691.1, forward strand.
TGTTGATGCATTATGTCCTTTCTTGCAACAATAAAAGCATGTCAAAAATGGAGAACCAGTTGCTTGAGTTGAAATTTTTATACATTTTTTGTTGTTTTAAAGGATTATATCTTATTACTGCTTTATCAAAGATACATCTTTGTTTTCCTAATAAAATATCTAAATTGTTTCTGCCCGAAGTGAATTTAGCAAGTGTGATTTTTAGATTAACAATTTCTTCTTTATATTTACTGCATGATGCACATGAATGAGGTTTATTTTCTATATTGCTTTCAATTGGTTGTTTTGAATTTAATTCTAGTGTGTTAACTTTAGATCTAAGATTCTCTAATTCTTTATTTAATTTTAAAATTTCTGCCTCTAAGTTTGAAATTGTTTTCTTAGAAGATGATACTAGTTTTGCAAGTTTTAATGATTCTTTATGCAGATCATTAAATGCTTCTTGAAGTTCATCAAATGAAAAAGAAGTTTCAAAGTTAGAGGAGTTACCTCTTCTTCACTATCATAGTCTCTGACTATGAGACCAAGATTCAAAATTCCATTGTCTGAGTCATTGGATGAATCATTGTCATTTTCTTCATGTTGATCAAGTCTTATCAATTCCAATTCATATTCTTGAAGTTTTCCAAATAATATGGCAAGAGACGTTGTTGAGAGATCCTTTGATTCTGAAATTGTTGTTACTTTTGGTTGCCATTGTCTGCTTAAATATCTCATAACCTTATTGATAAGATCTTCATTTGGAAAAACTTTTCCTAGAGATGCAAGATGATTGACTATATGTGTGAATCTTTTTTGCATGTCTTGTATATTTTCATTTTGATTCATTCTAAAAAGTTTATATTCATGAGTGAGAGTGTTCATTCTAGATCTTTTGACATCACTAGTGCCTTCATGTGTTACTTCTAATATGTCCCACATTTCTTTTGCAGTCTTACAATTTGACACCCTAAACTATTCATCAATTCCTAGTGCAGAAGTGATTATATTTTTTGCTTTTAAATTATATTGAACTCTTCTTCTATAATCTTCATTCCATTGTTCTCTAGGCTTTTCTACAATTTTATTTTCTACTTGCATTGTAGGAATGAATGGACCAAATTCAATTAGATCCTATATATTTAAATCTATTGCCACTATAAAAATTTGCATTCGGGTCTTCCAATAATGGTAGCCCTCTTCATTAAAGATAGGAGGTCTATTTATCGAGTTGCCCTCAGGAAAGAGAAAATTTGAGGTCATTTGATTCTTGAGGCTTTTAAACCTTATTTAAGATTACCTACTCCGATACTACTTGTTGGACAAGTGGCCTCAGTTTACTTAAGAGGGAGGGTGAATTAAGTAGATCAAAATTTAATCTTAGTTTTCTTTCTCTTTGATTTTATAATAGAATATTTGAAAATGAAAATGAAGTGTTCAAATATGCAAACAGAATAAATAAATAGGAGTATAGGGAAAAAAAGCATGCAAACTCTTCTTATACTGGTTCGGTCAATCCACTTGCCTACGTCCAGTCCTCAAGTAACCCCACTTGAGCTTTTACTATCTTTGTAAATCACTTTACAAATGAATGAATCCTCAATCACCTTGGGAGCCATCTCCGTGTGTTTGAGATCCCTTTTCCCACTCAAGAAGTTTCTCTTGAATACAATCAGTGAGTAATAATAAGAAGAAGAATCCCTCTTAAATAGCAAATGATACAACTTGAAAAAACCTATAAGAAATCTTTTGGAATTTGAAAGTATTTGGGCAAGAGTTTTTTTGTTCTGAAAAAGATTAGAAGAATTCGTGTTTTGAAACAAAAGAAAAGTCACTTATTTATAGTGTCAAAACCAAAGTCGTGTGTTCTTTCATGAAAGGTTGTGACTTTTCAAACTTTTCGTAACAGCTTAGTGGTAATCGATTACATATACTGGTAATCGATTACAAGACTAAAAAATTGTGCCTTTTCATGAAAGGTTGTGACTTTTCAAATTTTTGTGATAACAGCTTTTTTGGTAATCGATTACATAAAAATGGTAATTGATTACATGATTTAAAAATTGTGCCGTTGTCACTTTTGAATTCAGAATTTGAATAACAAGCCTTTGATAATCGATTACATAATCTAGTAATCGATTACTAGTTCATAATTTTGAACTGATAAAAAACATATCTTGTCAAATTAAGTTTATGCAAATTCTTAGAGATTCTTTTACAATAACTGAGTTAATTTATTTTTCTAGCTTAACATTATCTTGAATCTCTGTCAATGTTGTTTTGTTCTTTTTACTTTCTTGCTTTTGTATCAACATTCTTTGTCACTTTTGGCATCATCAAAACCTCTAACATCTTAGCATTTACATAACAAATATCCAAGTTTTATTGTTTTTAAAGTTGAGTGAAAACTATTTCAAAAAAAAATAAAACACCAAAACAAAACCATAATTGCAAAACACGTTTCTATTTTCAAATATACATTTCAAAACAAAAAACCAGAAAGTCAGAACCACCCCGAACAAGTTATTTTGGGTGGTTTTTCATTTTAAGTTTTCAAAATTATAAAAATAAAATTTTTTGTATAATTTTTTAAATTTATAAAAATCACATTTTTTCTAATTTTAAAATATTATTGTCAAATCAATACCTTCTTCTCAATTAGCTACTAGAGACATATATCAGTGATAGTGGTAGTCGATAATCGATGATTAGCGTTTGAAGCTTACTACTAGTGATAAAGATGGTGACAAGAGATCAATGAGAATATGAGAGATAAAAAAAACATTTTGTTATAGAGGCCAGAAATCGAAGATGATGATCAATGGTCAGTGAACAAAGGCTAAGGATTGACTACGGCTACTACAGAAAAAAAATAGTTGTTGACTGATGAGTGCAAATTTTCTACAGTACTACTGATAAGTGCACTAGTCGTATGTAGTAACCGATAAATATCAGGTCGATCCCACACGGACTTAGATGAAACCTTGGAAATATCAATGTTTTCTACTTGTACGAACATAAAGATAGAAATAAACTAAAACTACCAAACATAAAGTAAATAAAGAAAAAATAAGTAAAAGCGGTGGTTACACGTATGATATTCAAAACCATCCCTCAAGTGCATAAATCAACTCGAACCCTTGTTCACTACCCATGTTTCCATCACCCATAAAAATACCCTTAACCATGATCTCTCGCAAGTAAGGAACTAAGCTATTTGAGTATTAAACTATTGATGTCTTGCATAATCTAAAGTCAAACAACTTGCATTAAGAAAAGGAGTTTAAGATGGTAAATGAGTTTTTCTCTCTCTTAAGCAGTAAAACCCATTGAGAGTTCTTCTCATTTTACAAGTCAAAATCCTCTCTTGAGCTCATTCAACAAGTAAAACCCACAAAATGTATGAAAATAAAGCATGAGGTAAAGAAGAGCACCAACATTGAAAAGTAAACTTAGACTAAAAGTACAAAAATACACAAGAGTTCAGGTTCAATTACATGAAATCCTAACAAAATAATAAAACATAACTAACTATCGGGATAGATGAACAGGAAGAATGGACGAAGATGGTCTGGAGCATGCCCTCAGTCAATAAGGTGTGTAACCCCGGGTCAAGAACGTGTGAAACCCTAAAATTAGAACCCTTTTTTGAATTGACCTCGACCCTTTTTATTTTTGTAATTCAAAACACCAGCACCCACCAATCAAAAAGTGGTCATTGGGCGCCATAAAACTACTTAGGGCCTAAGTTGTCTGAGTGTGGGTGGCAAAACCATTGGACGTTGGGGCTCGGGCTTTAGACGCAGGTATTCTCACTGATGGGCGCTAGGCGACGATCATCATGGCTGTTGGGCATCCGCCATTAGACTCAGTTGCTCTCATTAATGAACATTGGGCCCTCGCTCCACGGTCATCGAGTGCTCAGGCTTAGATGCATAATCAAAATTTCTGATTTTTCTTCACTTCTTTGATCCTTCCAAAAAACTGACTCAAAACAACTAAAAATAAGCAAATAAACATAAAATACATATAAACTAAATTCCAAAGAATTGTGATAACTACTCTATTTTTACTCATGTAAAAATAGGTAAATTAGACAGTTATCATACTCCTCCAAACTTAAAACTTTGTTTGTCCTAAAGCAAAAGGTTACTTTAGTGGATAACAAACAACGATACAGACAACATGCATGCTAACATAACACTGAAATTGAATGAACACTAACAAAATGCACTAAGACAAAATGCACCATGACAACACATATGAACAACATCACACAAACACAATTAAGACTCAGATCTTACCCTTTATTAGCAACTGAAAATTTAATGCTCACAAAATGTTACCAATCTAACTATATGGTGTCCACAAAGAAAAGAAAGATCGTCCTACAAAAGTCAATCCAAGTGGCAAGCTATACAGATAACATAATTCAAGCAACTTCATCAGTAAGATGTTTCTCTCCACATAATTGTATAAGGATAAAACAATATAATCATGTCATACAATGCAATCACATGAATCAACTTTGATTTTCATCTCAACCAAATCACAATTAATGCATGCACAAAGATATCACAAGGGCTTTATTTGGCTTGTGGTTTGGCCAGGCTAAGAAAAAATTGTTTTTCTGGGAAACAAATCAAGAAGGGTTGAAAAATGCATATTCAATGACCAGCTCATCCCTTGTATACCGAATCCAAAACCAAAAAATTCAACTAGCATCATTGATTTACTCAAACATTTACAATGTGCACAAATCAATTTCCAAGCTTTTTATTCACATTTTCTTTTTCTCTTTTTATTTTATATATATATATATATATTAATTATATGTAACACACATAGTCTTTAATGTACTTGACTTTCAAAAATGTACTCCCTAAAACTTATTGTAGAACCAATCTCATTCAGATGCTCTCTCAACCCTAAGGTAAGGGAACACACACATACTTCTAACTTTAGGCTCAAGGATTCAAATAACAAGAATATATTAATCAGGCTCACTCCCTAACCTCAAAAAAATTTTATTTGCTTCCTATCTTATGAACTTTAAGGTGTATAAAGCGTCATTTCCTATCTTATATTTTAAATTTAGTAGGTAGATAGAGATTAAGTTGATCTAGGCCAAAAGCAAACCTATGCCATGCAGAAAATGCAAAAAAACAAGGGATAACATGAGAGCCCAACACCTAGAAAGTAGGCGGCCAGCGCTTATGTGTAGACGCAAGGTGTAGATGCAGGCATAGAGCCATCGCCAAACGCTCACATTGTAGGTGCCCAACGATAGCTAACAGAGAGTGCATTTCTGGTTTAAAAACCAGAATTTTACTTAAACAACACAACTCATACACCCAAAATGCAATCTACACATGAACTAAAACTTCTAACAACACAATTATAACACCTAAACAAACTTGCTCAAATACTCAATTTTACAAAATTAACAAATAAACTAACAAATCACATATATGTATAATTCACATTAAAACATGAGCAAATTTGCATCTAACACAACTCACCTATCCAAAACACAAACCACACCTAAAAACTCATAATTAACAGCATGGTTACACTAATAGACACTAAAGAAACTTTCCTAAACACTTATATTCACAAAATTAACACATAAACTCCAAATTCACAATTATGCACATCTCACAATTTAACACAAACAACTCATATACTCAAAATAAAAAATACACAACAAATTCCACAATTAATGACACACACCACTAAACAAACTTGTCCACATATTTACATTGACAAAACTAACACTTAAACACAAAAATCACATATGTGCCAATTACATATGAAACACACTAAACAACCTAAAATGCACAAATGCACTACACATGCAAAATGCAAATGCAACCTAACTATCAATGCATGGATCATGACTAAATGCATAAAACACAACTAAATGCATGAAACACTTAAAACACATAAAAACAACTAAAACACTAATAACACATAACAAAAACACATTAGACTACTTTACTACATTACACCAAAAACCTAAAATACCTAAACATCACAACTACTAATCTAAACATAAAAACTAAAACATGATGACTCTAACCTAAACATCTAATATTTACAACCACTAACCTAAGCATACTAACCTAGCCACTAAAACATGAAACACAATAACATAACATAACACAATCTACACAAGTAGCCTAAATATCACAACTAACATTTTAAGATTCACTAATCTTTCAACATCACGCTCTCCATATTCACATATAACAAACATTACAATCTCACCATATAATCGCATAACATCACAAAAACAACTAACAAACACAATTACTCAAACATGAACAATATATACAAAAACATGGAATAATAAAAGAGATTAGGGTTAAAAGATTGGGTATCTCCCAATGAGTGCTTGTTTAATGTCATGAGCTTGACAATCCAAGACCTAACAGGTCTATGAGATGATTTTCCCAGATGAAGCCTTGCTTCTTAGGAGATATTCTTAGCCTCCACCCAGGTCTTTCAACTCAAGGCTAGGAGTTATCCTTATTGCATATCCTCTTCACGAACTCTTTGAACTAAAGCAGGTATTTATGCCTCTTAGGCCTGGTTTTTGGTCTCTTTAGCATTTTTGGTGATGTTTTCCAAGAATCTTCTTCATTAAAGCTCACATCCAAACCAATAGGTAGAGGGTTACCAGTTAAGTCCTTTAAATGCACCTCTTTCTCAAGAAGCTTAATTTTCTCTTTTTCACTCTCCTTCTCCAATTGATCTTCAATACGCTCATTGTCTTTTGCTGGATGGACCTCTTGAATCACTTAAGACACGGACACCTAGTCTTGGTCACTACCATGGAAAGTCTTCCCACTTTATTCTTATTTCTCTTTAACCACTTCTTCCTCTGCATACAAGTTCTCACTAAGTTATTTTTTACTAATTTTTCTCTAATCTTCTCTTTTCTCACTTCTTCTTCCACTTCTTCACTAAGTGGATCCTCAAAATCCTTATCTTCATATACACCTTAGGTGGTAGTGCTACCCTGGACTTCAGTATGTGATTGACGACTAGTCATACACACTATATTCATCTTTTTTACTTACTCTAGCATCTCACTAAGTTGCATGCTTATCCTGTCCATGGTGGCTTGCGTCTCCATTTATGACCTCTTGATATCCTCAATTATTTCCTTTATCTTACACATATTCTTTTGTCGCTCAACTTGATCTTCATGTTTGAGTAGCCTTCTTGATTGTAGTCTAAAGTGATGAACATGCTTTGAGGTCATGACTGTGAGGATGGTTCATGTGGGACTCTGTATGGAAATCATATTTCTTGTTGAGTTTGCCAATAGTTAGATTCTTGAAAATCTCCTTGAAGTTCTAAAATGTTGCTTTGGTACCAGGGTTGTAGATGTTCATGGTACCATTGTGATTAGGAATGGTACCAAGGTACTTGAATGGGTTGATTGTACCATGGTCTCGAAGACTGACTTTGATAATGGCCGAGGAGATTGTGATGAGGCGATATTTATTCTCCTTTCAAATTCAGAGAGGATTTGGTTGGCACGTAACTCCAATCTTTTTGTTATCTCTTCTCTTTCCTTTTGTATTTTAACACATCTCTGCTCCCATTGTTGGACATTAAAGCTCGTGCGCTCAACCATGTTGGATGAATTTGGATTGCAGGATTCACTTAGAATAGATGTCAACTAGCTTGGCCCTCCATCTCTGTGAGTGCCTTTTGCTTCACGTGAAAATTGATAACACATAGAGAACTAAAAAAGCAGCTAGTAGCAACTGTTAAGAACAAGAACACTAAAAACTAAATCTACTTAAATGAAAGAATGAATTAGTGAACTATCCTAACAAAATTTTCCAAGTAAAAAGGATGACATTTTTTAGTTTCAAGCGTAAGTCCTCGACAAAAGTGTCAAAAACTTGATGAGTGCAAATTTTCTACACTACTACTGGCAAGTACACCGGTTATATGTAGTAATCGATAAATATCGGATCAATGCCATAAGGACTTGGATGAAACCTTAGAAATATTAATGCTTTCTACTTGTATGAACATAAAGATAGAAATAAACTAAAACTATCGAATATAAAGTAAATAAAGTGAAAATAAGTAAAAGTTGTGGTTAGACATATGAGATTCACTTGTGTTTGATTTCACTAAACCATCCCTCAAGTGTATAAATGAACTCAAAACCCTCATTCACTACTCATGTTCTCATCACCCACAAAAATATCCTTAACCCTAACCTCTCGCAAGTAAGGAACTGAGCTATTTGAGTATTAGACTATCAATCTCTTGCATAATCTAAAGTCAAACAACTTGCATTTAAAAGAGGAACTTAAGATGGTCAATGAGTTTTACTCTCTCTCGAGCAATAAAACTCATTGTGAGTTCTTCTCATTTTACAAGTCAAAATCCTTTCTCGAGCTCATTCAACAAGTAAAACACATGAAATGTATGAAAATAAAGCATGAGGTAAAGAAGAACACCAACTTTGGAAAGTATACTTAGATTAAAAGTACAAAAATACACAAGATTTCAGGTTTAGTTACATTAAATCCCAACAAAATAACAAAACCTAACTAACCATTGGGATAGATGAACTTGGGGAATGAACAAAGATGGATCTAGAGCATGCCCTCGATTAGCAAGGTGTGTAACCCCGGGTCAAGAATGTGTGGAACCCCCTAGTTCGAACCCTTTTCCCTTTTATTTTTGCAATTTGAAATACTAGTGCCCAACTGTCAAAAAGTGATCGTTGGATGCCATAAAATTACTTAGGGCCTAAGTTGTCTGAGCATTGGGCAGTGAGGCAATTGGGTGCCAGCACTCGGGCTTTAGACGCAGGCATTCTCGCTTTTGGGGGTTGGGCGACGGTGATCATGGTTGTTGGGTGTCCGCCATTAGACTCAGGTGCTCTCATTGATTAATGTGGGTGTTCGCTCCACGACCGTTAGGCGCTCGGGCTTAGATATACAACCAAATTTTTTTATTTTTCTTCACTTCTTTAGTTCTTCCCAAAACCTAACTCAACAAACTAAAAACAATCAAATAAATGTAAAATACACATAAACTAAATTCTAAATCTAAATTTCTAACTAAATATACTTTTAAGCTAAAATAGAGAAAAATAAGGTCTTAAATAAAAATAATTATGATAACTGGTCTATTTTATCAATGTAAAAATGGGTAAATTAGGCAGTTATCATTGACAATTGGAGACAAGAAATGGTGGCCTAGACCAAAAGTTAGCGACAGTGGCCAGAGACCAATGACTGACAATGGTTGTTGGTGACCGATGCCCAATTATGATTATGCCAACTAACTATGGTGGCAGGTAGCAGCGAGTAACATCAAGTGACAAACTTAATTGAAAATAGAAATTGAAATCTCAAAAGTAATCTTTGTTATTTTCAAATAGGGTAGAAATTGTTTGAAAATAACTCAAAAATTTTTTTTAACCATTTTAGTCAAATACATAACTATTTTCAAAATACATTTCAAAACAAAAAAATAAAAAATTAGCCACCACCCCAATCGCAGCTTAACTTACCACAGTATTGTTTCTGTGATTACTTTTAAATTCATATAGTATGCTTGTATCTGTTTTTTATCTTTTCATATCTAAACTTAACTTGGAGTTCTTCAAATTCATTAAATAAAAAACTATTCAAAGTTTAATATCCTATGTTATTTTTTCATTAATTTTAAGACCTTAATTTGCACTCATTCTTCAATTACCATTCTGTCAATATGATTAATTTCACCCTTGTTCATATCTTCATTAAGAATTTGCTTTTTTAACTATGGTATTAGTATAGACTAATAATCATTGGTAGCAATGACTAATATAGTTAGGAACTTTAAGTGCACACAAGATGGGTACTTTCATGGATAGCAATGACTAGCATATATAGTTAGAAACTCTAGGTGCACATAAGATGGGTACTCCCCACTCAATAATATGTTCCATACTGAGTGGCATAACTTGTATTTCAACCTTGAACCACTTAATTAAAGGACACTACTCATTACAACTAGTGTCAATCAACATTGTTTAAGATTTATTTCTTAAAACATTGGCTACTATCTCTTGGCTTCCTTTTTATTGGTTTTAAGTTTTAACTATGCAAACTTTAGTAATAAGTTACAAGGTTAATTTAATAATAAGTTTCATATGAGGAGAGAAATTGTGGGTTCAAATCTCTTAATTAAAAAAATTAACTTACTAACAACACATACTTGTGCCACTTAATCTATTATATTATATATTTATAAGCTAATTGTAGCATTAAATATGTCATCTCAATCATTATTATCTAAATACAAAAAGTACCATTAGAAACATGCCTATTAAAGGTATTAATTCTTTTAGAAATAGCTAAAATATTGTGTTAATCAATACATTGGAATTGCTCTTATTTTATGCAACTTTCATCTCATTTCTCATGTCTTCTCATATGAGTTAATACAATTGAAGTGAAAAAGTTTAACTTATTAATTATCAGATTTAAATGAGTTTTTTTCCCCTAAAGTTTCACCAAAAATCACTTTTGATTCATGAAATTCAAAAATATTTTTTTAGTCCCTAATTCACTTTTAGTCTTTCTCCTCTAGTTAATGTTGTTAAAAAATTATTGACATGGAACACATTTTTGTACTTGTAAATTACTCTTCTCCTCAACCCTAACTCCCTCAATCTTTAATTTCACATCCGACATAGTCAAATATATTGAAACTAATAAATGGACAACGTTAATACAAAAAACACATTAATTTCATGGACTAAAAAATATTTTTGAATTTCAAACACCAAAAAGTGATTTTTGGTAAAATTTTAGGGACAAAAAACTTATGTAAGTCTAATTATTAATTATCCACCTCATTATAGTTGTATAACTATTCAACAAATTTTATTTTCAAATCCCTTTATTAATTTGACCTGTATGTAATGGTGCAATGGAAAAAAAATATTTTCTTTAATATCAAATATTGTTTCTGGTAAGATTGAATGGAGATTGATTGTTCGTATAATACGAATTTGGTCTTTACTAGTGTACACATATGTGACAAAAATTAACACGTCTTAAGATTATATTACTTGATGAGAAGGTAATTTTTTTTATTTCTTATGTTTATTTATATTTATTTCAATATGTTCTTATATATTTTTGGCTAGTAATTAACATTGTGATAAGGTTCATGCAAACAAAAACCTTTGGATACCAAAGTTTTAGACCATATTGATAGTCATACTTACTTGATTAATAATTTGCTAATAGCTTTAAAATGACCTAAGGTCAAAACTACAAAGCATAATTTCAAACTCAATTTCATGGAAAAGATAAAATGTTCTAAAAATGATGTTTTGCACATAAATGAGGAGTCTACGTTAGAGGTCGAACATTGACATTAGGCAGGGTCACACAATTGCAATGTGTGAAAAAGTGAAAGTTATGCACGCTATTTGCATGTCCAATTCATGCTAAGTGAATGAATGTGAGTATAAAGAGCATGGTTGAACTATGTTTCACGTCAATGGCATGAGTTATTTTAGTGGTAAGAGGTGCAAGAATCATGGCAGTGGCTTTTCCGTGGGAGATAAAATGATGGAGGTTTGTGAGATGACGAAAAATTATCCAAATAAGGTAGTGTTCTGTGTTATTTTAGAAAATGATAGTTTGGTGAAAATTGAGGTTGGTTATGAGGGGGAGGTTTAGGTGACCCGTGGGGTACAAAATTGAAAAGGAAAGGGAAGAGGATGCAGGTGTAAAACAGTGGTAAAGAAAGGGAGAGGGAGAGCGTCAAAGGAACTCAGATTTTGATGGAAGGGGCATTGTCTGAAATAGAGATTTTCATATTACAGTGGTTAGAGAAAGACTTGGGAGAGGCTGCAGAGAGGGTTTGGGAGATAGGTAGCAGCTTGGTTATATATGGTACTAAGAACATAAATATCATAAATAGATTAGTATGGGTTTGGAGACAAGGGAGAAGTAGGTTGTCAGTGGTGGAAACTAAAAGCGGTGCCTATGAAAATTATTTTTTTAAACATAAGAGGGTTGGGGTTATGTCAAAAAATGGGAAGTGAGGAATATTGTCAAACAAGACAATCTAGGGATGATTTGTATTCAGAAAACTAAGATGGAGAGGATAAAATGGGCATTATGTGAATATCTATAGGGAAATTCAGAGGTGGTTGGTGTTTTAAGGCCTCTAATGGTAGCTAAGGTGGGTTGTTAGTTTTGTGGGATCAAACACTTTGTACACAAGACAAGTATTACATTGGGACTAATTTTGTAAGGGTAACAGGGAAATGGTAAAGACATGTTACCGTCATGAATCTAATGAATGTATACGCACCATGTGATTTAGAATGAAAAATAAATTGCTGGGAAGACATAAAACTGTATAAGGAGAGGAGAGGGGGTGAATTGTGGTGTATTTTGGGTGATTTTAATTCTATTATGAATGAGGAGGAGGAGAAGGGGTGCAGATGAATACTTTGCCAGAGTAAATGCAATATTTTACTGCTTTTATTAAGGAGGCAAGATTAATTGTTTTGCCAATGTGTGGTAAAGTATACATGATATAAAAATGATGGTAAAACAATGAGTCATAGGATAGATTCTTATTGTTAGATGAGTTTGTAATACAGTGGTCTAATATGGTGCAATTACCAAAGAGTGTCTTTGATCACTGTCCTTTGATGTTAACAGAAAGGGAAGTGGACTAGGGGCCTAAATTGTTTTGGGTGTTGATTGTTGGTTTAGGGTTTAAATTTTTTATGCAATGAGTCGAGCAATATGAAGGTAGAAGGATGAAGAGCATTTGTCTTGAGTGATAAGCTTAAAATGATGAAAATGAAGTTGAAGGAATGAAACAAGGAGGTGTTTGGAAACATTAACAATCACATTGAACAAGAGAGGAAGGACATTCATAAGTTGGATATGTAGGAAGAAGAAAGGGGAACAAAGGAGCATGCTAGAAAAAAACATATTTCAAAAGATGAGAAATTTTAAAAGATTGATTGGGAGAAAGTGTTCTCCACTAAGTCAAAAATCAAGGGTTCAAAGACTGCAAGAGGGGGACGGGAATTCTAAATTATTTCATAGATTCATTGTGCAAAGATGAAAAATAAATGAGATTTTAAGTCTCAATTTTGACAGTGAGGAAGTGGGAGATGTGGTAAAGTTAAAGGAAAAAGAGAACTTTAAGGAAGGGGAGTTTCTTAGGCCTAATTTAAGCAACATACACCTTCTAGAGGATTCTAAAGAATGCATTTAGGGCTTTAGAAAGCCATTTTCAGAGATGAAGATTAAGAACACAATTTCGGATTGTGACAGTAATAAGTGCCTTGGTTTAAATTTTCTATTTCTGAAAGAGTTTTGGTATCTATTGGAAAAAAAACTTTGTGGCTTTTTTTATGAATTTCATAGGAATAATAAGTTGGTGAAAAGCTCTAATTACTAATTTATTATTCTCATTCCAAAGAAGCAATGTCTTTATCAAGTGCGAGACTGTTACCCAATATCGTTAATGGGTTGCATGTACAAGGTGTTGTCGAAAGTGTTGGCCAAATGATTGTCAATAGTGATGCAATACATAATTTCAGATGTTTAATAAACTTTTGCGAAAGGCAGGCAAATACTTGATGGTACTAATTTTGAAAGAGGTGGTAGAGGAAGCAAAGAGGAGCAATAAAGATCTCGTCTGTATGAAGGTGGACATTTAGAAAGCCTAGGATTTTGTAAGTTGGTAGTACTTATTGGACGTTATAGAAAATATGGGTTTTGGTGATAAGTAGATGTGTGAGTGAAAAAATGTGTGGAATTGGCAAATATGTCCATGTTGGTCAATAGTATCCTTACAACAGAGTTTGGGATAAAACAAGGACTCTGACAAAGTAATTTTCGCCATTTTTATTCTCGTTGTAGCAGAGGAGCTTAGTCAAATGGTGACCCATCAAGGGTTCAAACCCAAGCAAAAAAAATCATGTTTAGCAAAATGGTCTCGCTCATGTGGCCCAACCATTCAGCTTGCAAGTTTGGTGGGTTGAGACTGAGCTAGACACACTAGCTCGTAACCCACCACATGAAACTTCATAGTTTCACTCTTCCTAGTTTAGTGGCTTGTGGCATGGTGTATTCAACTTTTCACGTTCAAAAAACCCTAGTTTCCTTTTTCCTCTAAGTCTAAAACCGCAAAGTGCAAAATGATACCCCTCTCTAAAACTGGAAAACATGTATTTCAACTATAAAGAATTTAGTAAATATTTCTACAGTTAAAATGAGTTTCTCTTTATCATTTATTATCCATGTTAATAGTAAATTTTAGTATATAAAAGCAACTTTTGTCAATCAAGAAACACGACTATTGCACCAAGTTAGAGATAGAGTACAAACTAACAATTCCAAGAAGATAACTTCCAACTAAACTAGAGAGTAGAAATATAAAATCTCTAAATAAAAGTTTAAGTGTGTATATACTTGAGTTTGAAGGTTGTGGATTTAATTTTATTTATAATTTGCATGTTGTTTTAAACTTTTAATATTATGTATGTATGTTTTAATATTATTTATAATTTAGATGTTGATGGCATAAATCCATGATGTATGTATGTATATTGCTTTAATATTATTTATAATTTATATTTTTTATAAAATATATTACTTAAAAAGAAAAATAAAAAATAAAATTTAATAATTAATTGTTTTCTGCAAGTCTGGTGGGTTAGCCCACCTAACCTACAAATTTAGGTATGTCCTAAGAATTTAGGTATCTTTATTCTGGTGGACCGAACGGACACGACTTGTTTATTCTGCAACCCGTGTGACCAACTGACTCGTTTTGACACATCTATTTGGCGTTGGTATGGTGGCAATGTTGAGAGCAATGATAGTTTGACAACTATGACAATGACAATGCCTATAGTTTGGTGGCGATGTTGGTGGTCTAGTAGCAATATAAATGAAGTAGTGTCAAAGATAACAATAGCAATGATCAATGATGATTTGATGGTGACGAAAATTTTGATGACAAAAATGGTGACGGTGACTATGCTAATTATAAAGGAAGAAGATGTAGTGTTGAATGTAACTAACAATTATGTGTTGATTTAAAATTGAAAACAAAAATCACAAAACTATTTTTTGTTTTGAAAATAACTTTAAAATATTTTAAAACTGAGTTAAAAATTATTTTAACACAATTTTTATCAAATGTATTTTGTTTCAAAAACTAAATTTAAAAAACAAAAATGAGAAACTTAACCGCCCTTTAGTTTGAACTTTCAAGTATCTTTTTGTATTTTTGTATCTTTTTAGATATTTTTTTTAAATTTTGTATTTAAAAATTAAAAAACTCATTTCACTAGTATTTTTAAAAAAGTTTTTTTTAAGTTTTTAAAAATTAAAAAAGAAACAGTGAGAATTAGAAATTTTATTTTTCAGTTCTATATTTGTATTTTTAAAACTCAAAACATATATAAGATAAATTTTTTTATATTTTTTATTGATGATACTATTTTAAATGTAATTACGGACAATTCTTTTACTTTCACAAATAACACTTCCAAACACAATTTTTTTTTAAAAAAAACAATTCTTAAAAATTATTTTTCAAAATTATTTTAAAAATTAAAAAACAAAATAAAATGAATTTAATAGTTTATTTGTTAAATATAAATAGATATTAAATCTTTTGGATGAGGCAGTATCTGAAAGTCGTTAATTAAGCATAGATGATAAGCAAAAGGCCAATAATGATAGATAACTATGGTTGTGTTTCCTGCCGTATTCAAACTTGTTCTAACATTCATTTCCAGAGCTTGTGCCGGTGTGCCTAATCACAGTGACAACTCCCAACTTAGAACTTAGATTAACATTCATTTCCAAAAAAATACATGACATGACACATTATTATCTGGTAGTATTATTTATTAATAATGGGAGAGAAGAGGCAAATAGGGTTAGCCACTTGTCATTGTTCCCCTAAATCCTAATCCATAGCCTTCTCTCTCATCACTCTTATGGTGAAATTCTCGCTTATCAATTCGCATCATTAACAGTTCCAATGTCTTCCACCATCATCCACCACAATGGTTCCCACATTGCCAAAAAACCCAAACTCTCTTCCTTCTCATCCCCCTCCGAAATCGAATCTGAATTCAGCCACCACGACGCCGCCGTCGCGCGAATCAACAACGGCAGCTTTGGCTGCTGCCCCGCCTCCATCCTCGCCGCCCAGCGCCGCTGGCAGCTCCAGTACCTCCGCCAACCCGACCACTTCTACTTCAACGACCTCAAAACCGGCATCCTCCAATCCCGAACCCTAATCAAGGACCTCGTCAACGCCGACCACGTGGACGAGATCTCCATCGTCGACAACGCCACCACCGCCGCCGCCATCGTCCTCCAACACACCGCATGGAACTTCCGCGAAGGAAGGTTCCAGAAAGGCGACGTCGTCCTCATGCTCCACTACGCCTACGGCGCCGTCAAGAAATCCATGGAAGCGTACGTCACACGCGCCGGAGGTAACGTCGTCGAGGTTCCCCTCCCTTTCCCCGTCAATTCCAACGACGAGATCGTTTCCGAGTTTAGGAAGGCGTTGGAAAGAGGAAAGCGTAATGGGAATAGGGTTCGGTTAGCGGTGATTGACCACGTGACTTCCATGCCGTGTGTTGTTATTCCTGTTAAAGAGTTGATTCAGATTTGCCGGGAGGAGGGGGTGGACCAGGTTTTTGTTGACGCCGCACATTCCATTGGTTGCACTGATGTTGATATGAAGGAAATTGGTGCTGATTTTTACACTAGTAACTTGCATAAGTGGTTCTTTTGTCCACCTTCCATTGCGTTTTTGTACACTCGTAAGAACTCTAAGGCTTCTGCTTCTGATTTGCACCACCCTGTGGTCTCTCACGAGTACGGGAATGGCTTGGCTGTCGAGAGTGCTTGGATTGGGACTAGGGATTACAGTGCTCAGTTGGTTGTTCCTGATGTGGTGGAGTTTGTTAATAGGTTTGAAGGAGGGATTGAAGGAATCAAGAAGAGGAATCATGAGGTTGTTGTGGAGATGGGGGAGATGCTGGCAAAGGCTTGGGGGACTCGCCTTGGGACTCCGGCCCATATGTGTGCTAGCATGGTGATGGTTGGTTTGCCTGCTTGTTTGGGCATTGAGAGTGATTCTGATGCTCTCAACTTGAGGACACATTTGAGGGACGCTTTTGGGGTTGAGGTTCCCATTTACTATCGGCCCCCGAGAGAGGGTGAAATTGGGGTCATCACTGGATATGCTAGGATTTCTCATCAAGTGTATAACAAGGTTGATGACTATCACAAGTTTAGGGATGCGGTTAACCAGCTTGTGCAAAATGGGTTCACTTGTAGTGCTCTTTCGGATTGAAGAGGTTTGCTCCGACCTCCTTTGAATTGTACTTCATTCTTAATTCTTGTTAATAAATGTCTGCAAATCTCAAGTCTGTATTGGAATTGGATATATGAATGCAGTGAGTGAGTCTGGTGATTGTGCCGGAATGTGGTAACAATTCCATTCACAGATGTCATTATAGATAGAAGTATTTGACTTTGGCTGATGTAGGAATTTGCTGCACATTATTTGACTCAATCTAAGTTTTATTTCTGCAATATTACAACATAGTATGATTTGTCCCTTTGTATTTTATATTTTGAAGAGGAACAGCGTTAGTATACTATAACGCGAGGAAGCAGCATGAATTCACATCATGTTTAATGATCATGCATTGTTGGTATAAAAACACTTACATTGTTAATTAAAAAATTGTCATTGATTTGACTTTTGAAATAATTATTGTAAAAGTAAGAAACTGATAGATTGTGATTAATTGTTTGTGTAAAATTGCTTTAATTAATTGTCAATGCAGAACCTATTTCTTATCTTGTAATTTGACCTTAATTGTGTATGTAAATATCCAATAGTTATAATTTTGAAATGGTTTGGCTTCATTACACTCTCTTATTGTTGTTTAATATTGAGAATGATGGTTTGATGATCATGTCCATTTAATATTATTATTGTCACTGGTTGTTTATGGCATTTTTTCTTTTCAAACTGAAACTATTTTACCTTGGGGATCTTTTGTTCTGTACTTGTTCAATTGAAATCAATACTTCTGTAAAATGCTTCTTATTAGAACAAGATTCAACAAAGAGTAAATTTTAATATTTCCTTCATAAATCATAAGGCTGTACTGAAAAAGTTGCTACTCTATGTTTTCATGCTTTTAACCTCAGGAAAGAGCAAATGCTCATTCTTGGTTGGTACCAATTGTAAAATGTATATTTGACGTTTTGGTGCATTATATTATATAACTTATAGAGGCAGAACAGTCCTCTGAAATTGTGAAGAGTCCATGTGATGCTTTATGTTTTAACCAAACAACAGCAGCCAGTTGTTTTGTTTGTTTTGTTCTTAATCTTCTAGTTGTTTGATGATCATGTCCATTTGGTATTCTTATCTTCACTAGTTATACTTGGCATCTTTTTCTTTTCAAACTGTAACTATTTTACCTTGGGGATCTTTTGTTCTGTACTTGTTTAATTGAAATCAATACTTCTGCTGTAAACTGCATCTCATTGGAACAAGACTCAACGAAGGGTAAATTCTAATACTTCTATACTTGTGTTATATTTGATATTACTCTTATTGGAGTGATATTCTTTTATTTGCAGTTGAGAGGTGTCACTTTTGTCTTTCTGATGAATAAAAGCAATGGTTCTGTCATTGCTTGCAAGCTTGACTAGTTGTGATGGTTTCGGTACCATAGACTGCAGGCTTAGCAAAAACCACAGCAATTGCTCTTATTAGCTTTGCTGCGAAGGATTCTTTAGGAGTAAGTCCGGAGTTGAGATCTATGGAAATATCATTGTATATAAGAATAAAATCGTGATTCTCGGATGATTTAATGCATTTAAATTGTGCCAATTGAAGTTAAAGTGTTGAACTTATTCAAGTTTTTATGAAAAAATGTGGGCATAATGCTGAAGTTTGATATTTTAACATTAATATTGCATTGCTTTTACTTTGTTTTGTGTTTACGTAGTAGATTTCGCAAGAAATATCTTTGAAACGAAAATAGTATCGTTTTAAACCCTTTTTATACAAATCTTTTCATCGACAAAGTACTATTATTTTACCTAGCATACCAATATTTTAAATGTTTTTGTTGTTAATTTAATATTCAATTACCTTTCAGGATATGTTTAATTGGCAAAAAACATTTTACTCGGTCAATTTTCATATCAATCGTATCAGCTCTCGTTGAATATCACTTCCATTTTAATTTTTTCAAGCATTACCACTAAGCATGTGTCATAACTGATAAGTTAATCAAGTTAATTATATGAATGGAATGAATTAATATCATACAACGTTTATTAAAATAGTATTTTTAATTTAATTATACAAAACTATATAACTTTACAAATATTTATTTTACTCCTAAGAAAGAAATATATATTTTTTCTTTTATTTTAACTTTATATAAATGAAAAGACCATTTATTTAAAGAAGAAAAAAAAGATTGATGTAAGGATTTAAGCTAACAAATTATTAGTTATTAAACCCTTAGAGCTTGGATTGATCGATTGAACTAGTTATCGGAAATTAGTCATTTATGTGGTCCAAGCTTAAGATTGGATTAGATATGCAATAGAATTGAAGATTTTTATTTTACACTTACTCATTTCTCATTTAATACCTACTCACCTAAATAACTTTAAAAAAACTCAAAAATACCCTTTAACCTAATTATATCCTAACACTTACCATAATAAATTAATCTAATCTCTTTGAACACCTACTTTAATAAATTAATCACGCTCACTCACATTTCAAAATAAAATAACTTATTCTATGAAATAAGCTTTTCAAATAAAAAAATTAATTAAAAAATTTATTTAACTATTTACATTATCTTTATAAAATTTTATATTTTAATAATATAATTTATTTATAACATAATTTTTTTACATTTTATATTTTAAAATATAAAATTTATTACAAAATCTTCTCTTAAATTTTTTACTTCCTCGACAATTACTTTGAATCTAATTACATGATGTTAATTATTCTAATTATTTTTTTGAGTCTAATTACTCTAATTACATTATGTTAATTACTCTAATTACTTTGTGTCTAATTACTCTAATTACACTATGTTAATTATTATAATAATAATTATTATTATACTAGTGTTAATTACTCTAATTATTATTATTATTTCTATTATACTTCAATTGAGACTAACAATATTAATGAGCAATTTAATTTATGTGAATAACATTTATGAGTAATAATTTTTTTTTGTCTTTTTCCTCTCCGGCTGTGCAAAAAAAAATTACAAATTTTATAAATATTGTAATATATTATATGAGTAATATTATTCTTATTTGAAAATTTTATAAATATTTGAAAATTTTATAAATATTGTAATATATTATATGAGTAATATTATTGTTATTTAAAAATTTTATAAATATTTTCAAATTTTATAAATATTGTAATAATTATTATTTTTTGTTATTTATAATATAATTTTTTAACAGTTATGAATAATTTAATTTTTTATTACAATTAAATAGAAATTAATAACATTTATGAGTAATAAATTTTTTTTTCCAGTTTTTTTCAAGAAGAAAAAAATTTGCACGGGTCAAGATGGCTAACTTGGCCGATCCATTTGAAACAGGTCTGCACGGGTCAAGCTTCCATGTTGGACAGTTACATTGTTTTTCAAGATTGTTGTGCAATGCCATAAGTGCTATAAATACCGCCAAAGGTCTTTTGCTTTAAAAAGTGGCAAGAGTGAGATTTGACATGCTTATATAATACCATTGAGTTACCTTAGCTCTTAGCTCTTAAGAAACATTAAAATAATTTTTATTAATTTTTAGATTGTTTTTATAATTTTTTATTATTTGTTATAATTTTCAAGTATAAAATTATATAAATTATGAGTTATTTTATATTTTTTAATGACAATCGAGTCATGTGAGGTAATTCTTGACTTCCGAATTGACCCTGTCTTCATGATCCTATAACTCAATTACGTCGATAGCCGAACCAAATCTAATAACATTGCTTACCATAACATCAAAGATAGAAATGCTATTCAATCAACATTATCAGTTATAATATATTTATTTCTTTTATATTTTATCAAAAGATAACTTTTATTTTATAAAAGAAAATCTTGTATAAGAACTTAAACTAGCAAATGACTAGTTATTAAATCTTCACAATTAAATAACATTAAAGAAAACATTGTAATTTCATTGATGTTATTAATTGTTGCATGTTGGATAGTATTTTATCCCATTTAAAATAAAATAATTCTATTTTAATCGATTCATAGGGCAATTCAATAACTCTTAAATATTAATTAACATTAAAATGGTAAAATTATCACTCAATTAATGCTACAATTTATTGTATAAACATGTGCTTTTATTTAAAAGTGCAATTTATAAATTAAGTGTAGAAAACAAAAAAAAAATTAAATCTAAATTTTAATTATATTATATACTCTTTTCCAAGAGGATATATATATATATATATATATATATATATATATATATATATATATATATATATATATATATATATATATATATATATATATATATATATATATAACGCAGTCACCAATCTGGGAATAATATATATATGCACAATAGGTAAGCTAAAAAAGGAAAATTTAATTACCATGTTTCTTAATTATGCAACGTAAAGATAAAAGAAAAATAAAAAAGGTGAAATTTTCATGTAAAGTAAAATAGATTCTTTTGTTGTTCTCTTGCAAAAAATATGAGTTCTTACTCATGGGATAGTATTCACGATTTAGAATTAAATATAGATAAATCTATTAAAAATAAAACTACTTACAAATTTATTGTTGAGGGAGAATATATCTTATAATTCTTAATCATGCTCGTTATCTTTTTTTTTCTCCTTTTCTCTTTCCTACTTTTTCTTCTTTTCTCTTTCTATGTAACTTTTCTTCTTCTCTTTCTTTTTTTTCCTTTCTCTCTCTCCTCTTCTTTCTTTTTTTCTACATAGTATTTATAGATTAATAATTAACCACTTTCTTATAATATCTCCTATTTTTATGCATCACTACTTTATCTCTTGTTAGCTAGCGACTTCTCTTGGACAGAATCTTTCTTGTAATCGCAAAAGTTTTTCCCCTAATTTCTCTCAAATTTTTTTATTTTATTTTTAAAATCTAAAATTTGTTATTCAGTTAACCATTTTTCCTCAAGTCTCAATAAATTAGACTAGGTCAATTATTTTCTTCCACCAACTTCTTTCCTGTTAAAATATTTTTCAAATAAAATTTGTTATTCATAGTTGCCCCTCTTTACTTAATTTTATTAAATAATCTAAATAATAATATTTTTTAGATTATTGTAACGAAAAAGAATAAATAACTGAATAAATTTTATCTGAGAATAATGTCTATTATGACTTTTGTGTTGTTAGTGAGCGAACACGAGGCTTGGATGTAGGTGTCAGTGATGGTTCCCGGCTTCGACACTTGGATGCTGAATGCTGATGTTGGATCAACCAAATGCTTCTGCTAGATTGGTTGAATGTTTATGTTGGATCAGTTGGATGCTTCTACTGCATCAACTGATTGCTTGTAGCTCCAGTGTTGGTGTTGGTGCTATGGAATACTAATGTTGGATCAACCAAATGATTCTGTTGGATTGGTTGAATGTTTGTGCTGAATCAGTTGAATGCTTATGCTAATCAACTGAATGCTTGTGCTGAAATGGTTGAAGGTTAGATCCACTTAATGTTTGCTGGATCAATCAAATATTGGTGCTAGAGTGATTAAACTCTAGTGTTGGCGCTAGCGCAATTAAATGCTAATGTTGGATCGACCAAATACTTCTGTTGGATTGATCATATGTTTATGTTGGATTGGTTGAATGTTTGTGCTGGATCGGCTGAATGTTTGTGCCGAATCGATTGAATGCTTATGCCGAATCGATTGAATACTTGTGATGGATCCATCATGGTTTTTCCAGGTAGATACTGGGCTCATACAAAGAAATTGTAACTTGTGTTAGGTAAGTACCGGACTTAAGCAAAAGGTTATGTGTTTAACCTAAAGATTCTATGCTAATGGCTTTAATGACCTAAGAAAACCAAGTGATAGGCTTTAAGAAGCAAGAGCTGCAAATGAAACGTGATGCAATGTTATGATGATATGATGTCATGAGACTTAACTTTCAAGACTAAGCGTTTTATTTCTTTTCCTTTTCTTTTTCTTATTTTGTTTTTTCTGTAGAATTTTTCAACCGCAAAGACACATGACCTAGAATTCAAAATTCATGGATAGGTGAGACCTTTGATCGTTTTTACTTAACTGACAATTGTTCCATTGGGTTACTTTTGAGTTGTTGCAAGCATGTTAGGAGTTGAAACAACATTATTTTGATGTCGCGCTTCGTGGCATTTTATCAAGCTTATTGTGGTTTTTAAAACTTATGAAAGTAAATGTAGTACTTTGGATTTTTTTTATAACACATACTTCCTTTCAATATATTATCATTGAATGCAAAGAGAATTGGCAGCATGAGAAGACAATAAGATAATATTATTCAAGAAAGTGAGAATATGTTTACAAAGATGGTCATTGTATGACACAATAAAAGTATGTACAATGAACTTTTGGGAACTGAGAGTGAGAGGGTAACAGTAAGAGGTATTAGTGACATTTTCTAGTTGAACAATGCTAGTACTACACTTCATAGTTTTGACCATTCCCTAATAAACTTGAGAGGATAATTCAATACACACTTTGCCCCACATGACTTGCCGTAATTGATCCTAAAAAATAGGCATGACACTTGTCTTTTTTTTTTTTACCCTAATTTTTTCCTAAATTGCTCTTTCAAGTTTTCAACCTAGCAAGTTGCTCTAACTTTTGCCTAGATCACCCTTCTGGATTTTCAATTCAACGAGCTTCTTTTACCTTTTTTTCCTTTTTGATCGTAATTTTTTCCTAACTCTTTCGAGTTTTCAACCTAGCAGGTTACTCTAACTTTTGCCTAGATCGCCCTTTCAGGTTTTCAATCTAGCGAGCTCGTTTTTTTTTCTCTTGTTTTTTTAGGCATAATATTTCTTAACTGCATCAGTATTTATAGGATGTAGGAGATCTTTGTCATCCATGTTTGTGAAGATTAAGGCTTCTCTAGAGAAAACCTTCTTAACTATATAAGGTCCTTTATAATTTGATGCCCATTTACCAAGATGATCTTTTTGACCTTGTAGAATCTTTTTAAGCATTAAGTCTCCTTCTCGAAATTCCCTGGGATGCGCTTTCTTTTCAAATGTCTTACTTAATCTTTTTTGGTATAACTAACTGTGACAAATTGCATTCAACCTTTTTTCTTCAATGAGGTTTAATTGCTTCAACAGGCTTGGACCTATTCTGCTTCGTCTAAGTTGGCTTCCATTAATACTCCTAAAGATGGGATTTCAACCTCAATTGGAAGGACTGCTTGCATTCAATAAACTAGGCAAAATGGGGTTGCCCCTGTTGAGGTGTGAAATGAGGTACGATATCCATGTAAGGCAAATGGAAGCATCTTATCTCAATCTTAGTATGTCACACCATCTTCTAAATTATCTTCTTGATGTTTTTATTTGCCACTTCAGCTACCCCATTCATCTTTGGGCAATATGGGGAGAAGTTATGGTGCTGAATTTTGAAGTCAGTACACAATTCCATCATCATCTTATTGTTCAAGTTGGTTGCGTTGTCAGTAATGATTTTACTTGGCATACCATAACGACAAATTATTTCTCTTTTGACGAACTTTACAACCACATTTCAAGTCACATGAGCATATGAGGTGACTTCAACCTATTTGGTGAAATAATCAATTGTAACCAGAATGAAGTGATGTCCATTTGACGATTTTGGCTCAATAAGACCAATAGCATTCATTCCCCACATAAAAAATGACCAAAGTGATGACAAAACATTAAGGGAAGTTGGTGGAGCATTTATGACATTAAGTGATGTCCATTTATGACATTTTTTTACATATTATTCTCGAATGACATGATCTTGTAATAAAAGGTGCCCCATGGTGTGATGAACATAGTTTTCTCTATGTCTTCCTCAACCATTTTGATTTGGCTATATCTTTAGTAGTCATCCAAGAAAGAAAAGAATGAATGTTGTGTTTTGTTATCTACTAACGCATCTATATGAGATAATGAAAAATCATCTTTTGGACTGGCTCTATTTAAATCCCAGTAATCTACACACATTCAAACTTTCTTAGCAACACAGACTATATTAGCAA
This sequence comes from Psophocarpus tetragonolobus, assembly GCA_037954015.1. Lineage (NCBI taxonomy): Eukaryota > Viridiplantae > Streptophyta > Magnoliopsida > Fabales > Fabaceae > Psophocarpus > Psophocarpus tetragonolobus. The sequence goes on from CM075691.1 coordinate 75,203,520, forward strand.
CCATTGTGGATATTTGGCAACAGCTAGAAAACCTATTTCAAATTTCTTCATGTCCTTGATAAATGTCTATTTTATTTAAAAAATATATATTTTTAGGAAACTTATCTAACCAAGAAATTAAAGAAAATACTTTGTGTAACCCAATTTTTTTACAAAAATCCAAAAATATTTTTTTTCGAATAGAGTATTGAAATTGTGCAACTAACCCTTGATTTTTTTTAAGATTCTCACTTTAAAAATAAGCTAGAAACAAGGAGCAAGAAGTGACGATATAAAAGTTACGATAGAGCTTTAGAGTTGTTCTATGTTATTTGAAGGATAGAAGGGCTAAGTTTGGCCAAAAGAACTCAAGGACAACCAAAGGACATCAAACCAAGCTTGGAACTTGCTAAGCCAAAGGGAGAATAAAGCTTCTAAGATCACTTAGCGAACAAACTTTCATTGAGTGAAAAGTCTCTAAGAAAATTTGGAAAAAGTAAACATTCGTTGAGTGATTCAACTTTTGCTCACCGAAATCATGGCAGAGAGTGTTTTGCTCAGCAAATCTAATTTTGTTGAGCGAATTTCCCTTAGCTCAAGTCTATAAATGAAAGTGCCAGATTGAAGGGAGGAACATCCCATTTTTCCACATTCTAATTCTCTCTTTTCTCTTCTCTTTCTCCGCCATCTTCTCTCTCTTGTAATATTCCATGGTGGGATCTATCTAGGCAAGATTGTCAAGGGTTGAAGCACTGATCAGTACTATGTAATCTATTCTTATCTTTATTTAAAGTTTCAGTTATTTATTTTGAGTGTTCCTTATGTTTAATGTTTGTTATTTGTTTGATAAACTTATAACATGATGTATTTAATTTTTATTATTGGGAGATACATGAAATTACAGAACCAGGAAGTCCATCACATAGTGACTATGCTTAGAAATAAGGTAATATCTGTGTGCTTGGTTAAATAATTATTCTGCACTTAATCAAATTATTGGAGTCATTCTTGTTAAGGAATTAGGGGAACCTCTGGTAATTTAGTTCTCTATTGCTAAGGAGTTAGGATAGAGAAAATTTCAACAATTCAGGAATACATAATTGAATTTAGGTAAGAGTTAGTAACTACAAGTATTGTGAAGTAAATCAAACCCCTGATAATTTTGCATTATTATCATTATTTATAAAAAATCACAGAAATATAATTTATCTTTCAATTTAGTTCTTAGTTTTCTTTATTTGAAATCTTGGAAAAAGGTTTTTATGAAGGAATGAATTATTGAAACTCTAAATGTTCTTCCAAGTCCCAGAGGAGACAGCCTGATCTAATCAGTTCTATACTATGATACGACTGGTGCACTTTCCAAAAGTAGAGTAGTAATTAAAACTCTCAATAGTCCTCCCTAATCTTCAAAGATAATTCTGGTTTCATACACCTCAAATTTTATTTGACAAGAGGACACTCTAGCTTCAAAGGTAGCTTATGCTCCACTATGTCAGTATCAAGTCCTGGTATATCCTGATATGACCAAGCAAAGGCATATTGTAATCATATGAGAGCCTTATCAACTTATCACATCCAGTTTCTTTCATCAGTGTGCTGATCTTAACCTCTTTGTTTTCCTCTTTACTCCTTAAATTGGTTATCTCGGTCAATTCTTCATGAGATTGGATTTCTTTGATCTCTTGTTCTACCAACCTTAATAACTCGAGGGGAGGCTCTAAACCATTCTCAATTTCCTAACTAGTTTGATTAAGGAGATAATCAAAACTATTTGATGCAATACTAACATTGTCATTTTCAAAAGCATTTTTTCAAATTTGCATTATTTAATCTTGGGATAGGATTAAAAAAAAGAAATGAAGAAACAAGAGAGGAAGGAAGAACAAATGTATTTATTAATAAAATATTGAAAGGAAATATATGAGCCCTTATTTAATAAAAATCCTAAAGCCTTGGGCACAACAATTACAAAAATTACTTTAAATATGAATTGTAAACCACGGGTAGCTAGACAATCTCCCAATTATTTAAGCTCAAAATTTGATGGACAAGTGTGAACCAGGTTAACATGCTCATCCTCATGAGCTTCTTGCTCAATAACAACTATTGAGTTTGGAAACTCGAACCCAACACTCCAAAAGCTTTCTGACAAATCACATATAGGGACCTCTTCAATTTTTTGGTTCATCAAGATTCAAAATATTTTGACCTTTAGTATAGTAGACAACCCAATGTTTTAGGCAATCTAAAGTTGAATCAATAGCCAACACATGGTCTCTAAAATACCCAATCTATACAAGTTTTTTATCCATCAAATCTTGTAGGATCTGCTTAAAGTCATCACATTGTTCAATTTTATGGTATGGTCCTTACCAGGATGTAATCCACACCTCTCATCTCTATCAAGGTTTCCTTCCAACATCCCAAACTTACATATTTCTTCAAAAATGACATTCAGGGGAGTTTTGACATCTTCCACCTTACTTATCATGAGTTGTTCTTCACCTTCTTCAATAGAATCAATAGTTGGCCCTCTATGACCTGATAAAGGGTTATTCCTAATATTAGGATTATCCCCTTTAAAGTTTAGCCACCCTGCTTTAATCAAACTTTGCATCTTGAACTTCAACACTCTATAATTCTCAAGCGAATGACCAATAACACCAGCATGATAATTACATTTGGAATTGGCATTATATCCTCTAGGATATAGTGGTTCTATGGGTTTCATTGGGCAAGGTACCACTAACGAATTTTACAATAAGAGAGGGAACACCTTAGTATAGGACATAAGGATAGGGTCAAACTCAACTGGTTTTCATGTGGTCTTGCTTGGATATGGTTTTGGTTCCATGGCTGGTTAGATTGAAGTGCCTGTGTGGTAGGCATTGTGGGTGAAAAAACTTATGCCTGGTGGATAGGTTGATGAGGATAGGGAATTTGTGAGATGGTGGTGATGTTTGGATAGGCCATGTGGGGGGTATAGAAATGAGTAGGTTTGTTATTAGGTGTCCTAGGAGAGTTGATTGTCACTACATTGGTGTCTCTTTCTTTTTTCTTTCCTGAACCACTTAAAAATTTTCTTGATCTGTTCATTCTGGTAGAGTCAACAATAATTTTCCCATTCCTCATACAATTCTCAATCCTTTCCCTAATGATGACTATATGGGAGGAAGTTTGATGAAATATTTCTAATCATCTTATCATAGAATGATGCTCTCAAAGTATCAATAAACAGAGCTACTGTTTCTTTGTCAGACAAAGGAGGTTACACCTGTGTTGCCACTTCTCTCCAGCTCTGAGCATATTCCTTAAACGTCTCATCATTCTTTTTAGACATGCCTTGTAAATCAAATCTATCTGGAGTCATGCCAATATTATATTTGTACTGTTTAAGGAAAGCATCAGCTAAATCCTTCTAGGAGCGAATATGGGCTCGTTCAAGATGCATATACCAATTTAAAGCTGCCCCAGCTAAACAATCCTGAAAACAATGAATAAGTAACTTATCATTGCGAGTATACTACAATACATGGTCAAATGGCTCTTTGGGTAATTGGTCCCTTGTCCCCTGGTATTTATGAAATTATGGTGCCTTAAATTTTTGGGGAAACTCTACATTTGGAACCAAACAAACATCAATTGCCTATTCAATGTCGTAACTATCTCCCTCAACAACCTTTAGCCTTTCTTCCAACATTTGTAGCTTCTCACTAAATTGCACCTACTCAATTGTGTATGTTGGTTGAGATCCTCCTGGAATTTGCTGAGAATTTCCTTGGTTAATAAAATCAATACTTCAGGTTTGGCAGAGGATTTGGTTCTTATAAGAGGCAACTTTCATGGATGAACCCCGAGGTTGGTTAGGTCATGTTATTGTAATAGCAATGGGTGCCCAATGGTTGTCATTATCTGGAGGGTCCATGAATGTTAGGGCGTGTAGTTAGGAAGAAGGCCATATAATGGCCATTGGACCTCTGAAGGGTCAACTTGTTGCACAAGCCTATTAAGATGTGGAGTTATTGGTTTCGCAGGGATCAACGTGAAGCCAGGAAAAAATACAAGAGAAGTTGACGATTCTCTTTTGGTTACTGGTGAGGTCCCTTCTATGTTTTTCATTTGTAGAGATTGCAACGTCTCTAGAATTTGGTCCATCTGTTCCTTCAACTGATTAACATCACTCCTTAGTTCTTCGTTGTGTTCTTCCATTTTATCCATGATTCTGGCCTGGAGCGTGTCCTATAAGGGTGTTAAGGAAACACTTTGTTTTTTTTTTATTTATTATTCTCTAAATGAAAAAGACTTTATGAGTATAAAAGAAAAGGAAAAGGAAATAATTTTTTAGAAAATATTGGTTTTTGTATTCAATATTGAGAGTGAATTCCCACATCGCCGTGCTAGAGGCAATACCCCTTAGGTCGTAAAGCAGTTGACCCTTATTCCAAGGGAGAATTCACTCCTCAATACATAAGGTCGTTCTTACTAGCAATGCAATAACACAACCCACATTTTCAAACAAGGAAAAATCATCTCAAGATAAAAATATGGTTGACAATTATCTAAGGGAGAATTCCCTCTTCAATAAATTATGTCTAAATCTTGTTTAGTCTTGATGTATTACTAGTATGATTTTGAATCTCTTCCATATTGAATATTATTAAATATTTTCTACTATTAAAAGAGAGAAATTAATGAGAAAAAAACTTTATTAAATGAAAAACATGCAATCTAATATATGCCCTAATATGCATGAATGCATGACATTTTTTTTTGTTTTGTATGAATTTCATTTTGAGTAAGAAAGGAAACTTAGGCATTAATGACATAAATGTATGATGCATGAATATGTTTCTATACTAATGTTAATATGGATATGTAAAAAGAAATTATGAGAGTAACACATTTCCCATGTGACCTAAAAAGGTAAATCTAAGGTAGGAAATTTCTAAGGTCGCAACCCTAATTTTGGAGGTCACTAAGTCCATATATTAGTGCATGGTTTCGTAGGTGATCTAAACTATCGAAGATTTATTGGTCCCCAGGTTCCCCTTATCACATAGATAAAGACCCAACACATGTATTAATCACAAGTAGGGAACATACCCTCTCAATATGATTAACCATGGTACTAGTAACAACTTAAGTGGTAACTCAATAACTTCCAAGTGAGCATTAAGCCCCTCAATAACATTTATCAAGCCACCCTTTAGTCCTAGGTTCGCATAGGCTCGGGTATAGAGCTCAAAATGTGTGTGAGGTACAAGTGTTAGTGGAGTGTGTGTGGGGAACATACAAACATGTAAATTTAACAATGATCCAAATATGAGAAAAAAAACAAGTCAAGAAAAATATATAATAAAAAAATAATATTATAACCTAAGGTTAAGTCCAAACAAAGCATGTGTAGAAAAACAAAAACATAACAACAAAATAAAGAAGAGGTAAAATCAATATTTATGAAGTTATAATTTTGCACAATTAACTTGATAAGGCCTGACTTTCAAAGGTCCCCCCATTGGAGTTGCCAACTGTGGTAACCAGGATCATGATGGATGTTATGCAAATATAATTATGGAGTCGTCACCGATTTTTTATTTTAAGGGAAAAAATATTGAAAAACCCTTTATGAAATGGTCTTTCAAGTCAAAGTTGGGTTCGGAAGTCAATTATGTGTAGGGAAGGTATTAACACCCTACAACGATATTAAAATAATACCTTTAATTTAATTGCACAAAACTATATCACTTTACAAATATTTATTTTATGCCTAAGAAAGAAATAAATATTTTTTTCTTTTATTTTAATTTTATATAAACGAAAAAGACCTTTGTATTTAAAGGAAAAAAATGCCATAAGAACTTAAGCTAACAAATGATTAGTTAATAAACCCTTACAACAACGTATAAGATAGAAATGCTATTCAATTAACACTATCGGTTATAATATATTTATTTTTCTTATATTTTATCAAAAGATGACAACTTTTATTTTATAAAAGAAAATCTTGTATGAGAACTTACACTAGCAAATGACTAGTTATTAAATCCTCACAATCAAATAATATTAAAGATAACATTGTTATTCCATTAATGTTATTAATTGTTGCGTGTTGGATAGTATTTTATTCCCATTCAAAAGAAAATAATTTATTTTAATCCATGCACATATTTATTATAGCAAATGGTAATTCAATAATTCTTAAAGATTGTGTAAACAGGTACTTTTATTTAAAATTTCAATTTATAAATTAAGTAAAATAGAAAAAATAAAAAAAAATTAATTATACTATATACTCTTTTCCAAAATGATTTATATATATATATATATATACACATTTATACACGACATAAATATATATATATATATATATATATATATGTGTATGTATGCATGTACGTACAAGATTATATATATCATGCAATCACCAATTGGTGAATAATATATGTACATACAATAGGTAAGCGAAAAAAAGAAAATTTCTGTGTAACGTCTCTTAGTTATCGTTTATTATGAAAAGTAAAGATAAAAAAAATAAAAAAGATAGAATGTTCATCTAAAGTAAAATATGATTCTTTTGTTGTCTACATACCAAAAAAGTATGAGTTCTTACTCATGGAACAATATTCACGGTTTAGCATTAAATGTACATAAATATATTATAAATAAAACTATTTACAAATTTGTTGTTGAGTGAGAATACTTTGCAATTCTTGGTCGTGCTCAGTATCCTTTTTTTTTTTTCTCTTTCTCTTTCCTCCTTTTTCTCCTTTTCTCTTACATCTTTTCTCTTTTCTTTTTCTCCTTTTTCTAGTAGCTTTTTTTCTCTCTTTCTTCTTTCTCCTTTTTCTCTCTCCTCTTCTTTCTTTTTTTCTACTAGCTTTTCCTTTCCCTAATGTGTCAATAGATTTGTATTTATAAACCGATAAATTAACCACTTTTTGATAATATCTCATATTTTTATGCACCACTACTTTATCTCTTGTAAACAACCGACTTCCCTTGGGCTGAGTCTTCCTTGTAATTGCAAAAGTTTCTCCCTATAATTTCTCTCACATTTTGTTGTTTTATTTTTAAAATCTAAAATTTGTTATTTAGTTAACCTTTTTTCCCTCAAGCTTCAACAAATTATACTAGGCCAATTATTTTCTTCTACCAACTTCTCTCACATTCTGTTAAAATATTTTTCAGATAAAATTTGTTATTCACACTATGTACATGTCTGAATACCAAAGCTACATAACTGTAAAATTCTCACTCCATGTCTAGCCCCCAACCCAAATCTCATAGAAATGCCAAATACCCCCAGCTCCCTATTCCAACTTCCGACAAGAAGTTTTGTTGCAGGCATAGTTGTTTGTTTCTGTTTTGATTTGTTGTAAGGGTGGACTTTGTTTGGATGACGACAATTTCATTGGCTCCATCCTCAACTAAGCTTCATATATGTGGTTCATGGTGATCTCCTCGACAGTTATGTTATTTTATTTATCGATAATTTGAAGTGTCACATAGATAGAGAAGTACGTACTATTTCTTGTATTTCATGGTTCACAAGGGAAAGATTCAAAGGGTGTAATTGTGGGTGATTTAAAAGGTAATGATGATTTTCAGGACTCACATGATGTGTTAAAGAACATGGACATTTAGTATTTGGTTGCACTTGCACATAAAAAAATATGAATGCCTATCTAATGGAAGCAAATATTTAAATTTTATTTATAATTTATTTTTTGAGAAAATATAAATCTATTTTAAAATTAAAAATTAATTAATTAATTAAATTTAATTATTAAAATATCTACCATTTATCTCTTCCCCCCTTCCCACCTCATCCTCTTCCCCTCTCTTTTCCACCTTACACAAACATCTTCCTCTCTCCATATCCCACCCTTTTTCCCTCTCCCTTCATAACTTCTTTGCCTTCGATCATAGCTTGCTTTTGCTCCTACCTTGTCGTCGTGCCTATCTTGTACATAGGGGTTCGAAAGAGGTTGAAGGAAAAAATAAAGGAAGATATCAAGAGGAAGAAAGTGAAAAATGAAATTTTTTTCTAGATTTGTGAATATATTCTTGTTCATTTTGAGACATTGTCATTGTTTTTTATCTATTGTTGATTTTTTTTCTTATTCATATGTGTAACATCCTCAATTTTTTAAAATAAAAATTATCTCACATAATAAATAAATAATTATTATAGTTTAAATAAAATAATATAGAGAAAAAAAAGAAAAAAAGAGACAATAATTAGATGAGAATCAATCAAATAACTAAAGGATTAAAGCTAAATTGATTTAAGATAATATTTCTTTTAAAATAGAAATAAGATAAAATAATTAAAAGATTTAATATTATTTTGAATTTAATCTATAAAAATTAATCTTTAAAGAAAATAGAAAAGGGGAAAATCAACCTTAAGCTATTATATATAGGGTTAACTAGTTCCCTCGGAATATCATTGAGAAAGATGACATAAAAGTAGAAGAAAACAAATTAAAGTGGTAGGATCTTGCTTAAAGACGTGAGTAAAATGTCTATTCCCTCCATGTATGGTTTTAAAAATTGTTCTTAATGCGTTTAATGTTTGCAAATTACTTTGATAATTGTTTGAGATAACTTCATTTCGAATGGAGTTGAATTTTGAGATACCTCCATTTCATACGGGGAAGAGGTTTTAGATACCTCCATCCGGGATGGAGAAGAGATTCTGGATATCTCCATAATACCATGAGGAAGGCAATTGGACGTCATTGTATGGAATATGAGTTCATAGACCCTTTTGAAGAATCTATTAAAAACCTTGGTTCTGAGAACCGTAGAGTGGGAGCGAGTGATCTTGAGTATCATTATATTTTTGCGACGATTATGTGCATTATGAGGGTGTTAATTAAAACATCAATATCTTTTCGTATTTATTAAATTATTCATATTAGAAATTAATTATTTGAAACAAATTATATTTTGTCTTTAAAAACATCTTTTTGCGGGTACCATGGTTGTTTTTCTAGATTCTGCACCAGCTGAGAAATACTATTTGTGAACTTTTTTTAAAAAACTTGTTTTATTCACTGAGATTTTCATCTTATTAAAAAGTGTTGTTTTCAGAGTTAAAAGAGGAAGAAGTTTTGGAGGCTAAGAAGGCGTGAAGACTTAACCGTAGTTTAGGTTTTCGTTTTTATGTCCACACTTGAGAATTATGCTTTGTAAGGTTGATAAATTTTTATTTATTATTTGATATTTTTTTATTATTTTTAATAATTACTTAATTATTATACTTTTGGGTGTTATTGTAACGGGAGACATTATATCATGTTTCCTTCTTTATCTTGGAGATTTTATAGAATGTCTAGCATGGGGATCCCACATTTTTCTTTGATGGTAGATCTTGTCAAAATCAAATCTTGTTGTTAAGATCTCTCTTTAAGACCTTTCAAAAAGATGTCCTTATACTAGTTTTTGTGTCATTTTTTTGGATTATGCTAGCGTTTTCAAAGGAAAATAAGACCTGCTGATTATGTATTATAATAATTTTGTAACCTAAGGACCTGTTGGATTTAACCATTTGTTCATGGTTTTAATTTTTATTAGTAATTAATAATTATTATCTTATTTGAATTTATTGTCTTTTCAAATACCAAAAGTAATGAAAACATTTTTTTTTTACTGCATAAAATTCTGTGATTATGTAAATTTTATTGCTTCACCTATCCACCACATGCAATCACGACTCTCTTACAACCACTTTATAGTGTAGAAAGAACAATAAACTTCCTTTTTGTCCTTTTAATGGCCAGTCCTTCTAATTACAATGAATTCTTTCTTGGAGTCAAAATTTCTTCTTTTAATATTGCTTTTTGAGAGGTTTTCGCTGAGAGAAATTTGTGCGTAACCAATTCATTACTCTGTCTAAACTGAATATATCCCTTCTCTACTCTTCATTGGTGTCAGATTGTTAGAAAAATCTCTTCGTATGAATTATCTTCCCCTCAAATATTTTACAAGAAACTTCTTGTTTGAGAAACGTGGTTAATTTCACAAACGTGGGAAAAAACTTCTTTGAAAAGCTTGAGGAAGGGCGACACCACACCTTCTCAAAACTATTATTTCTTATTCTTCTCTCCCTCCTTTATTTTCATTCTCATCCATTTTGTGCCTATTCTTTATTGTACGTGCTTTCTATACTTTGCTTCTTTCTCTCTATCCAACTATTTATAGATATTCATAACATGTTTATACTATTTATAGATTTATATCATTAATCTCTTTTCATGCTGTTTTATCTTTAGAGACAAAGTAAATGGTAAAAAGAATTCACTAGGAGAAAGAACTGAAGGAGTGGGTTGTTGACTCAAAAGAATTTGCTAAAAGTTTAATATACTTTCACTAAACACACCTACTTGACGAAATGTTTCCTATATGTTTTGTACCTTGCAAGGATGATAAGCAAAAGTCAAGGGCAAACATTTTTTAAAGTTGGATTGTATATTCTAAACCTATCTTTACACATGGACAACTCTCTGTAGTTGTTTCAAGATTAAAGTCCAAAGATGACTTAAAAAATTTGATTTTGGACGATGATGATAGGATATGCAGAAGCGTGGTTTGTAACAAACTTAATATTAATAACTTATTTAATATTTTTTTTAGAAAAATATTTAACTAGTATTAAAAAGACCTTCCATAAAGAACCATAATCATATTATACATATTATGAGTCAAAATATAGTTATTATAGAATATTATTATATATTATACTTGAAAAAAAAATTAACTATTATAACTATTTTTCCAACTAACAGAGCAATGAACTTTTTACAAACCTAAAATTACTAGAAACCATAAAAAAGAAAATTGTTTAGGAGTTGCTCACTCGTAGGAAATCCTCTAAATCCTTCAATATAGTTTGTTGAACAGTTCCATGTTCTATTTGCACCATCAAGGGTTTCTTTGGGAAGTGGTTGATAGTTGCATATCTTTCTCACAAAAACATTAGTACAATAATAATTATTTTTCTCAAGAAATCTAGCAATCTTTTAGCCCATAATAGAGAGATATACACTACTCAACCTTGATGATATTGAGCAGGTATGAAAAGTTTCAAGTTTGGCCTATGAATACTCTAGTCCAGGGCACTACTCTGGATTATCCGAATATCCACCTACTTAATAATTAAAATCTTCTCAAACTTTACCCGATCTCTGCCTTTCTTCTCACAGTGTATCAAATCATTACTTCAAAATTTCTGAGTTCAAAATTTTTACTTCAAAATCAATAATAATATATCAATATAAATTTAATTCATCTTTAATATTAAAATATATCTTTTCTGATGTGGAATATCAGATTAGACTGCAACCACAAAACATATTTAGATTATCTTTTATATATATATATATATATATATATATATATATATATATATATATATATATTAATTTAGATATATATTTTTTTAGATATCATATTTATTATCAAATTTTCATAGTTTGACTTTACCTACAATCTCTTGAATATTTTATGTTGGTTTCTGAAACTAGACTTATTTTTATTATTTTATTTTATTTTATTTTATTTTATTTTTATTTTACATAAAAATTCAATAATAATAATAATAATAATTTTATAGCAACATTTTGAATGCAATATAATACATGTGATAAAAAAATAAGATGATTATCAATAATTTAATTTAAAGAATTATAGATCCTATAAAATAGAAATATGTAAACCAAAATTAATCATAGTTTAAATTATATGATAGAAAGAAATAAAATTTAAAGCAAAAACATAATACATAATAGAAAAAGACTAAACTATAATATCTGGAGGATAAATAAAATAATAAAAAGGACCATATTGTAAAATTTGGAGGATAAATAAAATACTAAATAATAAAGGACCAAATTGTAATATCTAGAGAATAACTAAAAGTTAGAATAGTTAGAAATTATAGAACGAGCAATTAGATGATTAAAAATAAAGGTTAAAATGATTACTATATTAATGAATAATTAAATTTATAAATAAAAATTAAGTATTATAAAAATAGAAGTAACAACAATTATAATTATAAGTCTGTTAAGATTAACACCACAAAGGTTTATAAATCTCACTCTCCTCTTACCTTAATAAAGTTTGATGACAAGTGGTGAAAAACCTTGAAATATAATATCAAATATACATTAAATAAATTTAACATGGCTTGGAATATTTAATGAGTGATAAGAGTGTAAGAAAGAGAAATAAAATAATTTCATTAGACAAAAGTGTATGCAGAATTTGCAAACAAGAGAGAGAAAGAAATTTGCAAAAATTTTTTTGTTGTGAAATGTATGGATGAAACCTATTTATAGACTAAAATTAATTTATTTTTTAATTAATTTTTTTGGATGGATGAGATAACAAGCTTTCAAAATTTATTGCAATTTTGGAACTATGTGTACCTCACGTCTCTTTGAGATGTTATTTTTCTTTATTTTTTTTAAATTATTATTATTTTTTAATTAGTTTTGAAATAAAATTAGTTTACCAAAAATTTCTATATATTTTTATAAAACTCTAATAAAAATTTTAGCTCAAAACATGATTATTTAATTTTTTTTATAACAATTTAGAATAACTGATAATTTTATAAAAATTGTTTCAATTAATTCCCAAAAAATTTTCAGAATTCCAATAAATTATTCAAATTTATAATAAAAATGATTTTTAAACTCTTGATATTATATTTTTATTTTACTGTTTTTTAATAATATATTACTTACATTTAAGTTATTTGAACATTTTTCAAATACAATACTAAAATTCTAAAATAGATAGAAATTCATAATATCAATTTAATTGTAGAAATTAAGTTTTTAATATATATTTTTAATTTTATTTAACAATCTAGTTATTAAAGATAAACATATTACATGTTCTACTATGAGGTGTTTGAGAATTTGTAACAGACTATATTATCAAGTAAATGTATGTATTTTAATGTTTATCTAACAGTATTTTATTGATGTGGTCTTTTCGTTGGAAAGCTTTTTTTTTTTTCAAATTCCAGCAACCATTTTTAGCCGTGACAATGAACTCCTAAGAGATTTTGAAGGATATTTTCACACTTGATTGATAAGTTTTGTGAGTTTAGTATTGGAAAAATGTATAACGACAACAATTTTTTTTAGTTGTTTATATCAAATCTAGATATAATTCACTTGAACATATGCAAATATTTAAGTGAATGAAATCTAATGGTTGAATTTGAGATAAAATTAATAATTGCAAAGTAGTTTAATAAAAATTGAGCAAAATTCTACGAAGTTTAAAAAGAAAACTTCAACTAGACACATCTATTCAATGGCCAAACGCATCTATTATACTAAACACATACATCTACTTGACCATGCACATTCATTTACTCAACTAGATACATCTATTGGACCAAATACATTCATCCATTAAACCGAACACATCTACTTGACTAGACACATTTATACACTTTACTAGAGTCATCCATTAGACTAGATGCATCTAATAGACTGAACACATCCATTCAACCATAAGCACCCTTTCATTAGATTAGACGAATACTTGACCAAGTGAAAGTTCATCTACGTGTTAAACACAAATGCATCAAACCAAAAGTGTACTATTTTAAAACATACCATTAGTAAAAAAAATACAATTTTGAACATACCAGAAAGAACTCTTTTAATCTAATGGCTTTAAACTAATCTAAGATGCATCTTAAACCTACTCCATCCGATGAAAATTTTGAAAAACATCAAATATACCTTTTTTTTCATTCTCTCTTTCCAATGGGTGTGACGTTCAAAGCATGGAAGGTAAATTTTAAATTTAAATTTTGAAATTAGATGTGGTGACATTTTAATTATATAAATAGTGTAGATACAACTAAAACTATATATGCAAACACATTTAAACTCCCCTTAGTAAGCTTTGCCTGCTCAGTTTGTGTTTTATTGGGGTGACATTTTTTTTTTTTATTTGGTAGTGATTGTTTCACTCTTTATTCCAAAATCCTATATGTGGTTTATGTTGTGATTTTGTTTTTTAGAAGACTTGAATATGCAAACATTATAATAAGATGTATCCAATTTAGATATTATGTAAATTTTAATTCAGCTAGTTATTGATATGTCTATAATTATTTATTATTTATAAAAACTTATGTGAATGAAATTTGATAGTTGAATTTGAGATAAAATTAATTATTACAAGGTAGTTTAAAAAGAAATATGAGTAGATTCCTATGAAGTTGGTATAACCAAAGAGAGAGTATATTATTAATAAAAAGTTAACGGAATGAAATTTGAAGGTTGAAATTGAGATAAAATTAATGAATGTAAAGGAAGTTTAAAAAAGAAAAGTCGACTAGATGCATCCATCTACTCGATCATATGCATCCATTGGATCATACATATTCATCAATTACACTAGTTGCATTCTCTTAACTAGGTGCATTCACCCACTAGACCAAAACATCTACTCAACTAGACATTATTCATCCATTACACTAGATGCATTCTCTTAACTAGGTGCATTCACCCACTAGACCAAAACATCTACTCAACTAGACAGAAAGATTGTCCATTTGTGAAACTCTAATGTAGATCAAAAGTGTACTATTTTAAAACATACCATTAGTAGGAAAAACTCCAATCCACACTATAATGATATTTTTTGTATTGTGGATATAACCTTATGTGTAGTGGCCACTAGCTAAACCTTTTGTCTTAACTTTAAAAAGGATATGTACCAACGAAACTATATTTGTTATATTAATCTTAACCCACATTTGTTAGAAGTTGCTAATTTATTTTTTCTAAAATCTAAGTAGGTATAAGTTAATAAACCCTTTAAGTTTTTTTGTTAATTTACACCCACTTAAATTTTAAAAGAATTAAGTTGGCAAGTCACACTTTGGATGTATCTTAAGAAGTTTGTAGTTATAACTTATTAACTTACTCTTTTGAAAAAAATCAAGTAGTTGTAAGTTAGAGAACTCATATGTGTATGTCTATCTATGTGTGCGTGTCTGTGTATATGTGTGTTTGTTTTGTTTGTGTCTTTGTGTGTGTTGGTCTATGTATACATATATGTTTGCTTATGTCTATATGTGTGTCTATTTGTATACATGTGTGTTGTGTGTGTTTATTTATCTGTCTGTGTATCTATTTGTGTTTTTATGTTAAGGGTGTTCATCGGTTCAGATTAACCTGACAAACCCGATACTTCAAACTGAACCAATTAAATTGCTTTGAATTTTATTTTTTTTTTGTCTATTTCATGTATTTGGGATTTCAAAAATTGAACCAAACCAAACCAACCAATAAAATGTATTTATATTTTTTTTTATTATTTTTAATTGTTACTTACTTGTTAAGTGGACTTCCAAGTGTCTATTTGCAATCACATGATCAAATGTATTTACATATGACTTTGCTTAGTGAACATTTAAGTAAGTATGTTTGTGAATTTTGTTAATTCAGTGTATGTTAAATAGTTGTGTTTTTAATTTAGGTTAAATACACAATTTATTTTAATAAGATTTCAAGTGAATTGAATTGAACTAACTCAATCATCATTGTTTAGATCACAAAAAAAAAATTAAATTCAAACCAAATCGAACTAATTAAAATTAATTGGTTCGGATTTTTCTCTCTCGAAAATCAAATCAAACTGATTTAGGAACACCTATATTTTATATGTGTGTTATGTATATGGGTATTCTTGGTTTGGTTTGGTTTTGGTAAAGAAAAATGATTTTGGATACAAAATTGATTTCACACAAATTTTATACTAAGAAGATATAAAGTGACCCAGTTAAAATTAAATAGTGAAAAAATGTCTCTAACAAAAATTAACATTACTACCACTCTAACATTTAAAATAATAAAAAAATTACCTCAAAATTAACCTTTAAACTTGCTTTTTTTAGAATAAAAACATAAATCTCAATTATAATCAATTATAAAAAATCAATTCTACTCGAAATAAATTTTATCCACGCAAATCGAACCAAACATTTAATAAACAATGCACGAAGGGCAAACAAGGGTTGTGTTTATTTTTAGGTGAAAGCTTAATAAGGGTTGTATCCTATTCCTAGGTCCTACTACATTCAAATACCACTGTATTTCTAAAACACAAAGCCAGATTGGTGTGGAATGCCTGTATTTAGCAGCCATTGGTCTGATTGAATAAAGCGAGCAACTGTGTAACCAAGCATTTGGGATCTGTCAAAAATTTGAGTGTAGCCATTCCACCTGACCCTTTTGTCAGTCCCTGCGCCAGGCCCTCTATTATCAAACTCCAAGAAGGTTGCTGTTTCAATGCCATAGTTATCACTCCGTTTACACCATCCTTTTGGATGTATCACGTCTCCTACAAATGATTCCATTATGATTGTTCTTGAGTATTCACTATATGGGGACCCCAAGTAAGTGGTAGCAGTAAGAGCATGGCTGCTTTCTTCTTGTGCTGCGATGGTGCAGTTTTGTATCACTAACCCTGTTCTCTCATACTTGTCTAACCTCGATTGTGCACTCACCACATTTCTCCTTAAAACCAAATCAGAAGAATTTCGAGCCTTTACAATGATTTGTGAGTTCTGAATTACAGTTGCAGAGTCTCCCTTGATGATGTCCACACTACCAAGAATCTCACAGTCTCGGTAGAATTGGCGTTGGGCTACTGCATACAAGCTTCCTTCCTCGCCATCAATTTTGCAGTTGAAGAATGCTGCATTATCTGCAAGCACAAGGAGTGCTGGTGCTCCTGAGCCACTGAAACCCATGTCTTTGCAGATGAATCCTTTTCCCATGACCACTATGCATTTCAAAATTAAAACCTCTCATAATTTAGTGTTAAGAAAAGAGTAATTAAGGAGGTTGTGTTTACCGAAAGTAGCTGCTCGAAAGGAGGTTGTCACTATTCTTGTGTTGAGACCAACCACGACGGTTTCCTCAGGTCCATCGCCAAACATTAACACTTTTCCAACATCCTTAGGAATCACCACCCTCTCCTCGTATCTGCCTCTTTTCACGTAAATAATACAAGCACACGTGTTATTCTTCGGGCATGCACTGAGTGAGTTAGCTATGGTTGAGAAATGGCCACTTCCATCTTGAGCCACAACTGCATTTATAGGCTGTTCTTCTGAGAACCATCTTGGATCTCCATCTAGTCGTCCTACTCCTTTGCTACCATTAGGAGGATTCTCAGAGAAATTACTAACAATGGCTAAGGTTATCTTTGTAAGAAGAATTGGAACTTGTAAGGAATACCCCAAAACTTCATAGATATTTGTTCGCATTAGCTCGTCAGAACAAGTGTGTTGGTACGAAATGACGGCACTTAGGCCGTTCATCACATCATCTTTGTTTAGTTCGTACAATTCTCCAGAAGAATTTGCCATCATGTACAAAGATTCTAGTTCTTCCTTTCCCAAACTCAACAGTTCCAAACAATCTTGATATGATTGTTGCTGCAGAAGCGTGAGGCCCTTTTCAAGACGAGGTTTAGGCCTAATCACCACCAACAATTCTGCCAGGATTGCGCTAATACCAGCTTTCACGTAATTCAACACCGTGCCTCTCTCACCTACATGTTTCAACGCCCGGGAACAGCTTTCTGGTTCCTCCGTTACGATGCAAACCGTGAGAAGAGACTTCATATTCCTTGTATTTGTGTCTTGTTTGTGAACAGCGTCTACGTTTGCAACAACACAAACGGTGACCGTTACAATTGTAACAATGGATATCACCATGATGATTACGTTCAACATCAACCCTTGCTTCTCTTTTGAATCGCCATCCATTTTGTTATGGTGGAAAGGCTGATAATTCAAATTCATTCTCAATACAAATTAAATATGATTATTGTTGATCCATAATTAATAAGTCACTCTTGTTGCTTGTGATATGATCCTGCAGAAATAAGAACCCCTCAAGATTGTGATGGGTTTGTCTTACTTACAATATACATAATTTTGGTGCTGCCGTGACAGCTATTTTGAACAGGAATTCCTTCTTGTATAGTTGTCTTGTCTCAGATACTTCCGTTTGTTCTACCTTTTGACTCAAAACGCTTTTTATGAGTGGAATATACTCGGACCCAGCACATTACTATAACCATATCAATCTGTTATCCATTATCATGCATCGTTAACATGCACCTGTGCTCCAACTTATTCAACTAATTTATTTGAGAACTTTCTTATGTAAATTTTAAGATTTTAATTAATAAAAATTACATGTGATTTAATTATATAATATGACAAATAATAAATTATAAAAATTAAATTATCATATTATAAATTATGTGGGAGTACAAGTTTATAAAATAAAATGAGATAAAAATATAAATAAAATTATCCATATTATAAATTATGTGGGGTTACAAGTTTATATAAGATATAGAATAACAATAAATACTTATTTTTTTAATCATAAATATGAGTTTATTTGATTTTTTTTTATTTTTGCAAATGAGGGATTAAACGGGTTCTTTACAATTTTGGGGGAAATATTAACGGTTTGGTTTTGTGGTTGTTTAAAAAACATTAATATTTTGGGGAATGAGATGAGTTTGAGTTGGGAGGCCACTATAAGAATGGGGATCTTGGGTTGCAGAAGGGCTATTGCCTATGGCTATGGGTTGCTTACTTGGTGTCGAATTAGAGCATTTCTAAAGAGTTGTTTTGGACATCAATTTCTGGTGATTTGCATTCTATCACATTAACATTAAATAACTTTATTAGTTTCTTTAAGTGATTTTAAGAAATTCAATATTTTATAATTTTTTTAATTTTAAAAAAAGAATATTCAAAATATTTAATAATTTTATAATTTAAAAACAATGACAATTACATAATATATAAATAAAAATGTAATAATTGAAATACATACTAATATTAAAATTAAAAACAATAATGTTGAAAAAAAGACATGACAATGAAAAATAGAATATTCTAGATTAAATTAATTTTCATTATTTTCTACTTCAAATCATTGTCAAATATGTTTGACTAAATCCGCTTGAAGTTGTTAATGTCTCTCTTTGTTTTGAACTGCTACTCTCCTCTCAAAGTATGTAGATTTGAAACTGGGATGAACATGGGAGTTACGTCCAATATCGACAATTAATTTCCAACATTATCATAATCAACATGATTCTCATAAGTGTATCGTTCATCCTCGACGATCATATTATGCAATATGATACATTCATAAATTATATTTTTCATGGTACGAGCATCCCAAAACTGTGACAGACCACGAATAATTGCGAATTGTCTTCACAAATGTGGCAAATTTTGGATAAATATCATCCACCAGATAGAATCCCATATCATATTGGGTTCCGTTGACATTGAAATTCACCGTAGGTCCACGACCTGACATTACTTCGTTAAACACATTAGATGCATTTAACATAATAATGTCATTGTTTGACCTTGTAGTACCAAAAAATGCATGCCAAATCCTCAAATTTTGTGATGCAACTGCTTCAAGAATGATTGTCAGTTTGCATGATCACCTCGACAAAATTGACATTTCCACGCAACAGGACAATTTTTCCATTCCTAGTACATACAGTCAATTGAGCCAAACATACCTGGAAAGTCAGGCGTTGCTCCCATTTGTAGAAGTCGTTCTATGTCTTCGTTATTCAGCCTCCTTAGGTACTCCTCCCCGAATATTGTACAAATAACTAATACAAATTGTTGCAAGCATTCCCCAACAATGCTTTCACCAATGCGTATATATTCATCTACACTATAAGCATGTGAGTCATAAGCTAAAATACGAAGAGCAACAATGCAGTTTTGTAATGGTGATAGGCCTCTTCTATGTGTTGCATCTACCTTTATTCAAAAGTACTATCGTGATTGGTTAGGGTCGTTACGATTCTCAAAAACACATGCCTTCACATACGAAACCTTCTTTAGAACTGTGTCTCTGTATACACCGAATTGTTGGAGAAGTAGTCATTGAACAATCGATCATGACCTTCCTCCCGATTTTGATATACCACCTTTTTTCTATGTGAACGACGAAGAGTGTTGTTGGCTCTTATTAATTGACGACCCAACCTTATCACTTCTTCCTCAATGTTGTCTTCAAAGACTCCTCTAAGATTTGATCCAGTTGTGCATCCAACTCATCGTCAAAGTTCATTCTATGGATAACTGAAGTGTTTGAGTGAGACAACAATATTGTGTAAGCTTAAAAGAACATGTGAGAATAAGAAAACATTACACAAATATATAGCATGATTCATAATGGATAGTTTTACAACAACTAGTTTCCAACAGCTACATTACACAAAAACAAGCAAACTTAAATAACTAATACAATTTTTAAAATCCATGTTTTTTGCTTAAGATAGGCACAATAATTTTCATGACACCGAAGTTTCTCTTCAAACATCTCAGTTATGTCTTTCATTATGATTTCATATGTCAAACGCCTTTCTTGCTCCTGCAAACGTTTTTCCTATCCTTCCTTTAATTTAAGAAATTTTGATTGGTTGTCATTTCTAACTTTCAATTGACTTTCTATTCTAACCATATCAACATTGGTCGATGCAGTTACATGTCATTTTCCTTTTATCTTTCACTTTGTTGCTTTTTGTCCTATTAGTCGACACACTGGTGAAGTTCTGTCATATTCTTCAACTTCAACTGGCATCTCCAAGTTAGACAATAGTGAGTATGGACCTAACGCAGATATCTTGCTCCTTTTTTAAGATCTTTCCATAAATGTTGAATGTCATTTTGGTTCATCCCTCAACAACATTCATGCATAGTCAAATTCAATTTTTTTACCTTTTGAATCTTTCGTGAAAATTCTATGTACGAAAGCCATAACGTCATTCTCTCCTCATCGACTTTTTCTTTGACTTATTGCTTGTTGTAGATACTGATGAAATTTTGAACTGTAGGGTGAATTTTGCTCCATCGAGACTTTAATTAAGTGATAGCTCTGGTTGTGAATCAGTTGTGGTCATCATCGTTATTGTATACTTCTTTAATTCACTCCCAGTAATGATTTAACGACTGATCAAATCCAACAATTGGATCCTTCAAAACATTCTAATGTGATCGAACTAAAATTATAGCCTCTGGACTGTGAATGGCAGATGAGATTTTTTCTACGACATATTTTCACTGCTCCCATCGAGTTGGATACTATCAAGTCTTAAGGTGATTCAGGTTTGCTATTGGGAGGGTCTGGATTGATGAAGGAGTCGTAAGACTAATGTTTGGGATAGGTGGGGGTAGTGGAAACATAGGGAATTGCGGGTTATAAAAATTTTAACCGATAGGACATGGAGATAGTGGTGGAGCCATTGGAAATGGTGGTGAACGCACAAAACGTTGGTGATCTTCAGAATTATCACCTGTACAAGGTGGTTGGTTTTGTAAAAGATGATAATAATACTGATAATGATAATTATACTAGTTATGATCCATAATGCGAAAAATTTGGGTGCAAAATTAAACTGAAAATAAGAGAAACAGAATTCAAGATTAAGAAAATTTGGGCAAAAATTTTGGTCCCTTATAACACTATTTATACTTAAATAACTTACTATTTAAAAAAATAAAAAAAGGATAATGTTACAATTGTAATGTTCCTTTTTAACGTTACAAAAACTTTTATTTTATTTTTATAAAATATTACAATGGTATTCTTTTAAAGTTTTTAACGTTCAAATTTTTTTGAAGTTTTTTTTCCAGCGTCAAAGTTTTTTCAACGGTCATTCTTCAAGCTTCTACACTCTTTTTCTATTATTTTTTTCATCCTTTCTCTTTCTCTGTCCCCGTTTTTCTCTTCTTCTCCTCCCTCTCCTCTTCTTCTTTTTTTCCACCAGACCGCCCCCTCCTCGGCTGACCACCTGCCACGCCTCCTCCACCACCCATCCTCACCAGACCACCCCCTTCTCTTCTCTTCCCTTTCCCTCTTTTTTTAGTTAAAAAATTATTTTTATATACAAGCAACAATTGCTTGTAGGCAACTGAAAAAGTTTTTAAGAAACTTTGGTATCATGTAGGATTCCAACAATGACAAGTTGCTTCAAAGATCTATTGCTTGAGGGCTCTTCAAGCATTTGTCATTGAATATGCTCTTAGTTGGGACCTTTGCTAGAATCTAAATTGCATGCCACCATCTCCCTTTCTTGTCAAACAATCCATTTTCATAAGGAAAATATCTCTCAAACAACTCCAAAATCTTTAATACTTTTTTAAACTAC
Organism: Psophocarpus tetragonolobus; assembly: GCA_037954015.1. Classification (NCBI taxonomy): domain Eukaryota; kingdom Viridiplantae; phylum Streptophyta; class Magnoliopsida; order Fabales; family Fabaceae; genus Psophocarpus; species Psophocarpus tetragonolobus. Next base: position 75,225,768 of record CM075691.1, read on the forward strand.
CCAAATTTGTAAAAAACCTAATATTAAACTACTAAAAGATAAATTTATTAAAAGAAAAATTATATATGGACTTCCAAATGTTGGGTGACAATAACAAAGAGAAGGAAAAGATATATAAAAAAAAAGTTCTATAGGTGACATGATGAGAGATAGAAAGAGAGAAAAATATAGGTTCTCTAACTTTCAAGAAAAGTATTCAAGCTAATGGAATGTTCAAATAAATCACTCTTATATATTAATATCACACAACAAAGGAACAGGAAAATATAACAAAATTAATAAGACTAGGAATGTGACAATCTCTTCAGATTTTCTTTAGCAACTACGATTTTTCTTTTGTCACTTATCACAGTGAAATTTTTTTCAAAATTCCTAAACTACCTTCATCCCATTTAACTTCCTCTCCTTTTTCTCTCCTCCAACTCTATTTTCTCTGTAGTGGTGGTAGTCATTCTCCTCTCCCCCGACTCACCCCAACACCAACACGTTTCAATTTCTCTTCCAGGTAATTTTTTTATCTATCGTGGTATTGTATATATCTACAAAGTGAATATATAGATCAGTTGATCTAGAGAAGTAAGTTACTATATTTCAGTTTATTATATGGGTCACCTTGTCTATAGTGAGATTGATCAACAGAATAACTGATATTTAGACTTGTTAGATTGAACTACGAACTAATTGGCTCGTAGTTGTTAAATTTTGCTTATACAGATCAACTAATTTAGAGATAGATTAAAAACACTTACAAATTAACTAATTCTTTTAACTTTACTTATTAAAGACTAGCTAATTCATAACTCCTAACACCCACGCCTACAAATCAATGGATCTATATCAATGTTTTTTGTAATTATGGACTATTTGATCCAGAGAATGTTGTTTTCTGGATGAATCAGTTTGTAATGAAAAAAAAAAATAATAAAAGCATTTACAGACCAATCAATCCATAACGAAAAAGAACTAATGTGCTTTATGGACCATGTTTTCTGCAGCTGACAAGTGATTAAATCCAACGAGAGGTTAGTATTAAATCCAACAAGGTTCAAGTTCGTGTTACTTTGCATTAGGAAGTAGAATACTAATGTGCTTTACGAATCATGATGTCGATAAAACATTAAATCCAACAAGGTTCAATATGTACAGCATTAAATTCTACGAGAGTATCCTATTCCTTATCTCTTCTTTTTTTTTTTTTTTTAAGTTTAAGCGAATAAAGAACACTTTTGATGATGTGAGAAAAAAAAAGAGGTAAGTGGCAAAATCCAATCTTTGTCCATCGAGAGCCTATGCTTGACTGGTATAAATTTTTTTGTAATGAAAAAAAATTAATAAAAGTATTTACAAACCAATCAATCCATAACGAAAAAGAACTAATGGGCTTTATGGATCATGTTGTCTGTAGGTGATAAGGGATTAAATCCAACAAGAGGTTAGTATTAAATTCAACAAGGCCCAAGTTCTTGTAACTTTGCATTAGAAATTAGAATACTAATGTGCTTTACGAATCATGATGTCCATAAAACATTAAATCCAACAAGGTTCGATATGTAAAGCATTAAATTCTACAAGAGCATTGTATTCCTTATCTTCTTTTTTTTTAAGTTTAAATGAATAAACAACACTTTTGGTGATGTGAGAAAAAAAAACAAGATAGGTGACAAAAGAAATACTCCAATCTCTGTTCATCGAGAGTCTATGCTTGACTGGTATAAATTTTGCTTCTCTTTAGATGATGAAGCATCTAAACTTAAATATTTGTCAGGATAAACAATTTAAAAGTCTTATATTTAACAATTTATATTTAATTTTTTATCATATATTTGGTATAAAGTATTTATCAATTTTATTAGTAATTAATCTCTAAATCACACACAAATATAATAAAATATAGAATTGTATTGATACACAATAAATATAAGAAATGAGGAAAGAGGAAATATTTTTAATTATTAAATCCAAGTATAAAAAATAATAATATTATTGATATAAATTATTTAAGATAAGAAATATTGATTTTTATATGAAATGATGTGAGTTTTCAGCACACCCCACCTAAAAAATAATGTGAGCATTCAAAAATTTGTTTAATACTCCTACTGAAAAATAGAGTAGTTTAATACTTACACCGTGTGTAGAATAGATAATATTGATTTGATAAAATCAAAGCAATGTTATATTTCACTATATCTTCCATCTTTAACTATTTCTTGTTTATACACTCCTACTGAAAAATAGATAAGAATATGTACAATAACAAATTCAATATTTAAAATGTTTAAAATTTTACTAGCATTTTCAAACAAATAACAAAATCTATCTTTAACACCCCTAATTCTATATGTCTTCTTATGTGTTGGTTATTGATGCTTTAATTATAGGATTTAAAGATAACTTAATTAAAATTGTTTCTACGACATAATATATTAGCTGATGCAGATACATCAAATACCTGGTGTCTGCACCAAATCCAAAACAGCGTTTATGTACAGCTGTAAAGCGCTCTGAACCAACAGTGGGTTTCAGAATAACTCAACAAGTTACACTATTTCAAAGATTGAGTAGTTTAACCAGATTATTTTAACATGTTTGATTTTGTAGCCGGAGTTGGCTCAACATGAAAATACACTTTCCAAAGCAAGAAAACTAGTTTTTTGACTCATCTTGGTTGGAGTTGGAATTAGCTTCTCTCAGTTATTTCCAACCAAAGGAAATTTTAAGAAAAAAAAAATAGTGGGGATATAATTAAACTATCTATATGATACAATGCAAATTTAAATAAATTCGGATTACATTACAAGGCAATAGGAAGCGGCAAGATCAGATTAATTCCCCATTGAATTACCGAATGCTAAGCAGGTTTCCAGAAGCTAAATCCAGATGAATAATAAATATCACAACTCTGTAGGCACCATCGGCAACAAGTGATGCAGTAGGATGTAACAACCATTTAGTTTCACCACCTTTGAATCATTGAGTACTCCATAACGTTATTTCATAGTCAAATTCCAAGATCTTAAACATACCAAGTATTTGTGTTGAGATAACAAATCAAGAGCATCACGCAAGGTTTTAAGAATGCAGTCTCCTTCAATTTTGTGTAAATTAAGTGCTCTCTGTCCAGGAGTTTAACTTACTGTAACATTTAGATTTTGAACAATGCCATCATCGAACATCGCCTTCCACAGTTCATCCGAAGAATTTGATTGATTTGACTGTGTAGATCACTTGCCAAGTGATAGCCAAACAGCATTGAAGATGATTTACCTAACTAGCTCGAAGGTCCGTCAATTTTCAGGAGAAGTGCAAAAGACATAATTGGCCAATACCTAAGACACAACCTTTAGAATATATATGAATAAAGGACCCAAAGAGTTCGGCCAAATAAGGCAATCTCCAAGCAAAATATATATCTGAAGGAAGATAGAAATGCTTAGAAGCTCGGGACACAGGAAATCATACTTATTCCATGATAGATCCACTGTGATGCAAAGCACGCCATAGAAGGAACCTCAGCAGCCGCACCAAACTGTAGTGTTTTGTATTTTTCAACTATTGTCCAAGTGCAACATTCATTTCTCCCACAAGATCAACTGAAGGCTTGTTAAATAACCATAAATACTCAAGATGCATATTGTAATACAGTTCATTACTACCTACCGTTTGATTCACAGACGGGAAAGAGGATAATTCAGCCAATTCCTAGTCCAACTGGCTCATATACTATATTCATTAACTGCAATGAGTTTCGCTGGCTGCCTTTCTATTACCATAATCAAGGAGCAGTTATGAGCCAGCAACCACCCCTGAACTGGGGTTTGTCTCAGGAAGAGTGATATTGAGTGGTTGCCAGCCAGACGGATGATGTGCGATCCATTTTTTATGAGTAGTTAACATGTTCAATATCTGAAGGACATCACCCAAAGAAAGATCTTTAAAGCACATGTTCTTAATCACAATACCTGCTTCATACCTAGAGAAGAAAATAAAGACATTAGATGTCTACGAAGTTTTAAAAGATGAAAATAAACTTAGTTTGAAGATATATCATAATATACTTACTTGCACTGTGTAGCCATTAATGCTGATCTTCCAGCAGGAGTTGTTAAAAACTTTTCAATTTCATCCCATGTTTCTTTTGAGTACTGCTTAGGATTACCACCTAAAGGATTTACACACTTCCAAAGTTTATCATTCTTACCAACATACAACGGCAAAGCACCTAAATTCTGTTTCACCACCATATTCTGCTCAATAGCACTTTCAAGAGCTTTCTTAACATCAGTGTTGCGGTGCTTGGGATCTCCATACCGGATGCAATCAGTTATATTTGCCTCAGTTGGCATCATTTTTGCATTTTTTAGGGAGTTCAAGGCAAGTAAAACAACCCCTATTAGGCCTTGTACATATTCAGAAGGTTTAGGACATCCTGGAGAACCCCACGTACCATTACCAGTAGGGTTATTATTACCCTTTGCTGCCAATGGTGTGGGTTGATATTCTGGACCATGTTGATAACCTTGGTGTAACTGTTGTGTGCCACTCATATGTCCATTTTTTTCATCAATTGATCTTACAAGAAGTGGAGCATTACTATTAGGATTCTGTTTCAACTCTCCACTCCGTTGCGGAAGAGTAGGTAGGTTATGAACACTATTAGGGTATCCAGAAATTTTCAGATTACCAATATCTGGCACATTGGTATGTGGACCTGTAGTGAAATTGGGACCACCACTCCTAGGTGGCACCATTGAAGTTGGAAAAGTATGGGAATTTGGACTATATGAATTACTAGGTGGAAAAGGAGGTTGCAATGGGAAGTTGTTTGGTCTTAAAGGCTGCGAATAAGAAACTTGATGATTGGCCTGTAGATTACTGTTATTGCTCCATAACTGATCGGTATTGCCATGAACATAATTCCTAGCAGATCCACTTAGTGGAACATTTGGATTAAAGTTGCCAGGTCGATAAGAGTTTGTATTATTACGATTACGGTTGTCTTGAAGTCCAACTGGCGGCGGATTCATGGCTCTGGGTCCATTTGATTGACTTGGGTTCCTCCAATTTGTTTTCCCCTGATACCGAGATTCAAATCCCCTTCCTCCAGTTGTAAATTTTGAATTTCCTACATGAACATCTGAATAAGAATCCACCTGTTGCTGTATTTGAGCAACACTTGTAACTGGAATTTGTAAGGAGTCAGAAGACGATATGTGGCTAAGGCTACCGATACCAAGCTGTTGTGATTCCCCAGTAGACAGAGGAGGTCCTCCAGCTAAGAGGCTAGTCCAAAGCCATACACTCTTGGCAGCTGCGACAAGAGGTGCAGATGCCTTCTGAGGTTGTGCGAGAAGAATATTATATCTTCTCATCCGAAGTTGATGAAGAGCATTTGAGAAGTCTCGATCCCCCGAAATTAACAAATAATTAGCAGGTGCAGGGTTGTCCACTGCCCAGAACAGCATGTCAACAAGGATCTTCTTGTCACTTGCATCCTTCACGCCTATTACGAAATATTAACTAGTCAGTTTTCAAGAAAGCAAAATGAATGTTTCAAGCTTCACAGCTCCTACAACTAGACGCATTGGACTTGATCCAAAACAAGAAACCTTGTGAACAAGGATTTTAAAAACAGTCTGCAACCACAATTATCGCGGTAACGTCAAGGTTCTGGCAGAGTGGCGCATTTATCAGCAATTTTTGGCAATACTAAGAAATGCAAAAGACCAGAACATGAAGATTTTGGCGGTGTATGCAACTGCAGTTGTGGCCTGTAGCTGCATGGCATGCACAAAACTGGAACAAGGTTTTGGCTGTGTCTACAACTATAATCGTAGCAGCATTTATGTGCAATCTCTGGCAACATGCAACCCGCATATCAACAAGGTTCAGTCGAGGTAACTAACAATTCTTCAAAATGATATGCCAGTTCTGTAAGTGCGCTGGTCCTTTCACATCCATTGACAGCAAGGAGAAAGAAACTCAAGAGAGAAATATTTCCAACTGTTACGATTTGAGGATAATAATAGTTACAACGATTAAAGTTGAATAGAAGGGCGAGTATAGAGTTATAGAGTTATAGAGTTCAAGAGCAGTGTTCTGTTATGAAAATTGATTGGATCAAGTGTTGATAGGAGATGTGAATGATGGAAAATCTAGATGGAGGAAGTAGGAAAGACAGAAAATGAAAAAGATAGATATATAAAGTTGAAACAGTGAAGGTAACGGACCGGCGGGGACGTGGTTGAGGGAGATTCCGGTGCTGGAGAGAGCGTGTTGTACAGCGGCGGGGATGCGTGTGGTGTCGCCGTAGGCGGAGATGGAGACGGGGCCGCAGTAGTTCATGCGAACGAGGGCAGAGCTAATGTTCTGGGCGATCGCATGCGGATCGGAACCCTTGGGGACGTGGCAGTTCTCGATATCCCACCACACCGATACCTTAGCCGTCGCGTACTGCGCCTCCGCATTCGCCGTCGCTCCATCTCCGCCCATGACACCGATCTCTTCAAAACCCTAATTTCACGATTTACACATAGGCTGTTAGTGATGGGACGGCGTTAGAAGACGACGAAGGAGTAGAGGTTGAAGGAGAAGCAGAAAAAGAAACAAGTTGAAGTTGTAGATGAGTGAAGCTTCTCCGTTTCTATGGATTTGGTGGATCGCATTGACTGATTTGCCCCTTTTGCTTAATGCATTGCGGATTTGGTGGGTGAGGACTTACCAATACCAATACCAATACCAATACCATTACCACGGTCTTCAAAATGGTCTTGGGATCGGGTCAACCCGGTGACCCACTTTTCCTTCTTTCAGCAATTTTTCTTCCACAGTGGTGAGTTGGAGTCCAGCTGCCTGCGCTTGGTTCGGGGAATCATATTTTACGACGTGGCATCATTTCCTTTTTTAATATTTCATTTGCCGTACCAAGTAAGGTTTTATTCGACCCATTCCTAAGCATCAAGTTAAAACAACCTAGTCATTGTAACTCAGATGGACTTTCTCGTATGCTTTGATTTCTCTCCTCACTGTTGCTTACTTCCATTTTGAGATTTTATTACTTCACACATGAGATTGAATTTATTTTGTGCTTTGCGTGACAAACCACACCCAAGTTTTTTATTTACAAAGTTTATCGGCATGTGCTACCGTAATGGGATTTTCGACGGTGTATGTATATGGGTAAACATAATTCTCCTTAGTCCTAAGAAACTCCACGTAAAATAAAGGTCAGTGATGCAATACGTTATGCAATCCTTACATTTCAGTTATTTGTTTTAACACCACACTATTTATTGTGAAACTTGTTTCGTGATAAGATAAATATTTTTAAAACAATAAATTATCACTTCTGATTTTAAAAGTAAAATAAATTTATATTTATCTAAAGAAATTTTAGAATATAAATCAGATATACGTATGTTGTTGATTCTTTTTTAATCATCTTTAGTATATAAGTTTCTTCAAATCATAAAATATTAACTCTAGGAAACAAAGTTTGAATGATAACATGATTATAAAAGGTAAACTCTAAAGTAAGCTTTTAATAGAAAATTTTGAAACTTGGTGCTCATTGAAGCGATGAATGCATGAGTTTTAGATAAAAACGAAGTCAACCTCAAAAGAGGAAACCTCAAAGTCCTACTTCTAATAAAAGCAATCAATGCATGAAATATAAAGAAATGCGATGTAAACCTCTAAGAGAAAATTTCAAAATTTTACTTAATGAAAACAATTAAGTGCGTGGAATGTAAAGAAAAGACAATAAAGGAAACTTGCAAAATGAACTATCTTCAAAAGTAGTAAGAACATACATGTTTATCTATTCACTCCTTGTCATGTTCTAGGCGTACAAAGTTTAGCAAAATACTATGAAATGTTCTAACCTCTTATTATGGCAAAGGTGAAGAATATTTATAGAAAAAACCTCTAACAGACATTTGCCCCTGGAAATATTATTTTATTCTTAGCGGTCATCATTCATCCTCAACTCCTACAGACCTTCATAACTACCCCAGACAATTAGTAACTTCCATTTTTTGAATTTTGACATTTAATTGAGTTGTCTAAATCTTGAACTTATTTTATTGCTCTTGTCTTCTACATCTTTTTACTTCTGGTATATGCATTCGATTTTTCAATCTTGATCCCTCTTTTGGACGGTAACTCAAACTTACTAGTTTTGTTGCCCTTCTCTCGAGTATTGTTGTTGCTGGAAAAGTACTCGAGTCTATCTTGGGTATTTGGTTTCCTTGTCTTCTTTCGAAAAGCAGTTGTATAAACCTCGAGAATTCCCTTGCTTTATTTTGTGTGTACCCTTCTTCCATGTTTCTTCGATCCAGGTACTCGAAACCAATTTAACTTTACTTTTAGTATTGCTCCTTGATCATGGCTCATCAGGCCTTGCTTGAATCCTTTGCTTTTTTGGCCCAATACCATAATATTTCGAGGCCCAATCAGTATGGATAAAATTTCCCATATTTATCTTTAAATTTATTTTCTTCACCCCAACAGATGCCCCCCAAGACATCCACACCTCGAGAATCCATATGTAAAAGAGTGTGAATGTTTTGTTCTTTCATTTCTTCCTCTGATACTTCTGACAAAAACCTTAGTCCCTTTTTCACTCAAACTTTTTGTCTTACTATAGGGCATTTGATGTGTTTCTCCTAGCTAGCAAAAACTTCTATTCCTGCACTCTTTAAGATGGGTGTCACATCGCACCTTGACCCGCCCTGATTTCAGCAAAAAATACTTCTTTTCACCAAAACCCAAAATTTTTACTATTCCTTCATTTTCCTGCCCAAAGAGACGAAACCCTTCCAGCTTCCCCAAATGACACTTATCCTTTTTCCTAACTATCTTGTATGTATCCCTGTTCTCCGTTTTTCATTTCGTTCTTCTAGTTTTTTGCTTGTATTTGGAGGAAAAACTCAAAACCTTATCTTATTTTCTTTAATACTTCTTTATCAAGATTTCATTCTTTCCCCTCTTTTCTTCCACCATGGTTGGCTCTACTACATCTACACAATAGGGGGCTCTTGCTCTGATTGTCCCGGTTGCCGATCGCGTCTTTATTAACGGCATTGATTTTGCTCCATTACCTCGATTTTAGGAAGAGTCTCGTCGCCTTCTGGAAGCACATGTATTAATCCCTTTCTCCATTTCTAACCATTCTCACGCCGTTTTAGGACCTATCTGTAGGAATCCAGAAAGTGTTTCTAGCTTTTTCCTCGCCCTTCAAGGCGAAGACTTAGTGGCCTCTGGAAAAGAAATTTTTCTGGACTTTGACAGAAAAAAGATTTTTCACGCATCACCACCTATTAAGACAAGAAAACAATATGTGGCTTGGGTTTCTCGCGTGGAGTCCAAATATGGCGACCATTGCAAGAAAGTTGGTATCTTTGATGCTATACAAATGAGTAAGTTGGACCACAGTTCATTAAACCCTAGTATGATCTTTGTTGCGGGCCTTTTGTAGAACCCTAAGATAAACACTCTCGAGCTACCCTATGGTCTGGTTGGCCCAACTCTTCTTGATATTGTAGCTATCACTGGCCTAAAACCTCTAGGCAAGAAATATGTGGTAGGGGTGTTCAAGGACACTTTGGATGTTTGATAAATTGGTCAAAGAAGTCTTATCTAGGTTTCCTAAAAAATCACAAGGGTGATAAAGACAATGCGGTATCCGAACGAAAGCATGTGGCTTTCTTGTTGTACTAGTTAACCAGTCAATTTTTCTACAACAAATCTACCCAAATCACCATGGCATACTTCAATCTAGCTCAGTTACTGCATGTGGAGATTGTTCGAATCAATCTTACGAAGCTTTTACTTGCCCACGTTTGTGTGACCATGAATGAAGTGGTTTTGATGTTAAAGCGACCTGCACCGATTGGGAGTGTTATTGGCCCTCTGTGGTTTGTTCAACTTTGGCTCAACTCTCTCTTCCAGTCTGACTTAGTTTCAACCACTGTTGAAAGTGATCTCGAAGTTGAAGAGGCTTAATTGCTAACTCTATCACCATTCTGAGATTTTTCGAATTTAACCATCTTTAAGCTACTTCTTGAAAAGATCCTGTCACCTTTACAATTTCCAATTGAATTGGAACCTTTTGTCCAATTATCCATAAAGGAACATACTTGGCTAAAACAACGATTCCCTCAAAGTTCACCAAGGAACAGAGTGAAGTCCTGGATATTTGATGCTAATTTTTGTCCTAGGAGATAGTAGTGGCATGTCTACATAATGGGGACGTCCAACTTTTCCCGTACCAGCCACAACTTTTTTCTCGCCAATTCGGACTAGCTCAGCTAGTCCAAACCCCGCTTCTTGAAGAACCTCTACCTCCCAGGTTCCCGACCTGTTTCTCCTTTAGAATTCTTAAAGGATCGCCTCCCTAAGCGTTGAATGAAGATTTGATTTGTATCTTTCGACAATTGCTTTTTATGCACGATTAAGCTCTCTGAATGATGGTCAACTTTTGATCAAATTGAAAATTTTCTTATGTTGATTGCATCCCAAAGCTGACTCATCATCCTTCATTTTTGCAGGATCCAGAGAAAGATACCAGAAGGAAACACTCTCATTGCTCGATCATACATCTATTTGAAAAAATTTACAATGTTTGCTACTTTCCTGTAGAATCTAGTTGACTTATAATGAGACTTTGTGGGCCTTAAACAAGAAGGTAGATAAAACATTAGTAGAGGTCGAGTTTTAAATTTGAGAGGAAAAACTATGTTCGAAAAACATTGCCTTAAAAAATCGCCCATTTTTCCTTTTGTGTCATTTGCTTTGGCCAAACCCTTGGCTGGTCTTAAATGGATCATCGACCTTCAACCCATAGACCTTTTTAAACCCAAACAAACATTAGGAGTTACCTTTACAGGCCTTAATTATAGGACTTATGATAACATACCCCCCGAAGGCATGCCCTCTTGGCTTACTCACGTAAGTTGAATAACCGACTTCGACCCAATTTGCTTGGGTAAGCTTCTACCTTATAATTTATGGAGTTGGTTTCCTTCTTATTTTTCAATTTCTTTATAATTTCATTTTTTCTGGCAGCCACTCTTATCCACATAGTTAAATCCCAGGAGAATTGGGATGCTAAAGAGAAGGAAGTTCCCTTGATCAGAAAAAAATCAACGTCTACTCCTTTACTAGAAGGGGTGTGTTGATCTTTCTTTTCTTACTTATCCTTTGTTTGTTGAGTACCTCCTAATTTTATTTTATTGTTCACATAGACCTCTTCGAGACCAATCGACAGAGGACAAAAAAGAAAGCATACAGCCACATCGACTTCACCCATTGACCTCTCTCTTTTGCCTCAAGAACTCGTTCCTCCTAAAAAATAACCTTGAATTGAATGAGTGGTTGAGGGACCAAACATTGATATCCCTCAAATTCCTAAACCTGTTCAAATTCCTTCTCGACCTCCATCTCCCCATGTACAAATCGAATCTGGAACCCTTATATTGTGACATTAGTCCTATCTTGCTTATCTTCTTATGATGATTTTTTACATGCAACATAGCACATGGATGTGATATAAAAGTTATAAACGTGCTTGTTAAACGAAGTGTTACATAGCAAAATTTTACTCTCCAATCTGGCAGCAGTTTGCTAGAGAGGAAAAAAATGCAATTTTTTTTAATCTCCTAAAAATTGTTGCCAAAGAGTAACAAAATTTGCATTTTTTTTACTCCTGTAACCAGTTTGTCAAAGAGTAAAAATGAGAAACAAAGTGAAGGATATATAAGTTTTTTTCATAGAAATATGTGGATTCAAATTATAGGGAATATTAATTCAAATTCCCATTTTCTAATGCAAGTAATAAACTCAAAAGTCCCCTATGGTTCCGCAATAAGCCTTGACAATTTTCCAATACTCATGACACCTCTTTATTACTCATCTAAGTCATGACAAGCTTTCTCATAGTCATAATTATGGTTTTCAGAATGAAATCGGACCATCTAGCTGAACCGAACCAATGTCTGATCCAAAGTTTCCAAACAATCAAGGGAGGAACGAACCGATTAGAACCGAAAGAATCGGTCAAAATCGGCCGATTCAAGGGTAACCCTTTTTTTTTTTTAAAGCAGGAAAAAAACACAAAAATGAAAAATAGGGATTTTTTAAATTTTAGGTGCACAAAGGAAAAATGCTCATAAAATCTGAGTTCATATACACGAAACTTTCCACACTTACTAGTTTCTTTATCAAAATTTTATTATAATTTAGAATATAAATCTCTCTTAGACAATGTAAAACTTTGCCTTTTTGTAATATTATAAAGACAACAACACTTAAACTTTAAGATGTATTATATTTGTCTATGATAAATCATATATAGCTTATTTTCTTTTTAGTATATTATTATATTAGTAAAAAAATACTATTTTATTGAATCTAGTTCAAATTTGATTCAACTCATATCAATCTTTAAACCCTAAACCCGTGCATTCACTGATTCAATGACTTATCTCGTTTTGAAAATGTTGGGGACAAAAGACTTTTCCATAGCGCGAAATTGTTCCTTGAACATCTACGAATTAGTCAATTAGGATTGTAATTCTATATATCCACTATAATCAGTTTGCAAAATAACAATTCCCCCATTTATATGCAAATGAATTTCCAGCACAACTCTGGCCAATGCATACTGAACTACATAGTACATACTATACTTGTACAGTTGTACCTGAACCTGTTCTATTAATTCTACTGTCATTCTGCACTTCTAGAGCTGTACACTGCTTGTAATATTACAACACAACTAACTCCAGAGCGAACTTCAACACTGATTCTTGTGGAAAACTTATGTAGTGAGTCTTACTGTGACTAATGATATTGCCAGAACCATGCAGCCAAGAAAAGGTCTCAGACCAGCTGAATACGAGGTATTCAAGTCAGGAGGGCTTTGGGACCCTAAAACTGGGCCACTAGAGCTGAAAAAGATGGTTTCATACAGGACCATGATTAGTATTTTGAAGGCTTAGTGTACCAAAAAGATTTGTTGCAGCAAAGAAAGCCATGTCATATCACTTACCCGGATGTACCTGCCCCTGAAGATGACGAGAAAATGCAAGAACCCGAGCCTGGCCACAATTTAAAAGAGTTCTTTAGAAATTGTCTTCAATGTTGCGAATCATAACATAAAAATGAGTTTAATTTAGGTACGTTATTAAAAATTCACTTGGGCATGTTTGAGTGATTTTCTCCGAAAGCATTTTAGAAGAAAAAAATATAAAAAAAAAAAGTAAAAACAGTTTTTTCATAAATTTATTTTAAATAATGTGAGACTTTTTATAAACTAATTTTTAAAAAGTTACATATTTTTTTAAAAAATTATATGAAAAAGCTTTTATATACCAGGTAAAATTAGTTTGAAAAAAATCTAACATCTTTAAGAAAAGCTGAAAAAGCATTTTGTTTTTTTTTTTTTTTTTTGTATCTTTTCCTCTTAAAAATGCTGTAGAAAGGATTACCCAAATATAAAGAATTGACTTCTTCAAACAAATACTCTTCTATATACACAGATTGATCATTTTAGTATAGCAGATCTTTATACTAACATCCAATAAGATTTGACAGAAACAAAGTAAATTCTTAATGAATATCTTCCAAGAGATGTGGTAGCCTAAGTTAAACTATTTATTTTGTGTTTATAGTTGCCTCTAATATAGATTTAGTCCCTGTATGAAAAATCTGTAAGTCTTAGCCTCTTATAAGAACTAGAACTTAAACTGAGAATAATTGTCAGTGTAAATGAATAGTTTAATCTAATAGCATATATAACTCAAACTCTAAGAAAATAGGGACATTTAACTACTAAGGTCTTACTCGGATTTGTGTTAACTATGGTGGCAGTGCCTCCAAAGTCACAGCTTGTTGGGGCAGGATTCTTTTGGTAGTAGGTGTTAAAGGCGAAAGAAGCGTGGTTTTGTAGTGAATTTGGATTGTAACAACTCCCACCTTGCTGTATTTGTGAACAATCTACATTTGGCATTCCACAAGCATAGTCTAGTGCTGATTGAAGAGAAGCTTCTGGAACTCCAGTCTTTGCCACACACCAGCTCTGAGCCCCTGGCATGGCTTGAGCATTTGTGTTAGGAGGAGGAGGCAGTGCATTTGTGACAGGAACAATTCCTGATGGGGGTGGATAAGAGGTCACAGGGTTGGTAACTGGTGTGGTAGAAGGAACTGTGACAGGTGTTGATGCTGGATTGGTGGGGGAAACCGTGACAGGATTGGTGGAAGGAACTGTGATTATGGTTGGTGTATCTGGAGGGGAGATGACTGGTGAGGGTGGGGTTGGGTTTGTGGGGGAAACGGTTGTTGTGTCTTGTAGAGTTCTTCTGATGTGGACTTTGCTTTGATTTTCTTTAAGGGGCAAAGGAAGTATCTCTTGTCCCTCCTCTCTTTTGAGATTTTTCAGTACAACTACAACACCCTCGGTTGTGTGTACTTCAGCATACAATGCAACTATTCTCCTTGTAAATTGAGATCCTGCTTCGAGATATTTGGATATTGCATCACTGAAAAGAGGTAACTCCACTGAACTGGAAATACCACGACTCTTGAATGTGAGAACTAGAGGAACATGTTTGCAAGGAAGAATAGAAGCAGCAAGTGTGGCTCGTTCGATAACAGACTGAACAAAGCTTAATTCCCCATCCCCATCAATTGAGTCTTGTACCATGATAAATGAATCAATTTTCTGAATAAACATAACAATCCTAAGGAGGTGGTTTTCATATGATGCCTTCAAATTGTGTATGAATGACAGTGGAAATGCGACGGAGACTTTAATTTCCCTGCTTGATTGGAGCTTGCTGAGAAATGAGTGAATTGATCGCAGAATAGGTAGGAGAAAATACAAGTGATCTTGGCCTAAGGGCTCACTGCCACATCTAACAATGATGCTCCTGACGTCTACTTGTGGAAGAATGTTGATAAGATGAGTTTCTAGCCATGAAACCACAGAGGATTTGGAAGAAACAAAAGTATGAACGAGGGTTTCGGTTAAGAATAAATGAAGTGAGAGGTTGGTGTTGTCGAGAGTGCTAAAAATGATAGAATCAGTTGCAGAAAACGGAATCTGAGAATTGGAGATCTTGGTATTTTGGAGGAATGTTGAGGCAACAGATGCAGTCCCTGTCCCTGGAAGGGTGGAGTTAAGTGTTGAAGAATCAGAAACAAAAACAAAGAAAGTGTAAAGTAGTAGTGAGTATGTTGAGAAGAGGAAGAAAATGGTAACTCACCGGAAGAGCAGATAACGAGAGAAGAGAGGAACAAGAGGCAAAGAGAAGCTTCCTTAGCCATCATTATAGTTTATGAAAGAGTGCGATGTAGAATATAGGATTCATTGCTTTTAAAAACAATAAAACAACATGGGAAAACCTGAGTACTAAAAGCCCCAGACCGGGGAAGCTGTTCAAGATACAAACCATAAAGGTGAAGTGAAAAGAAAGAAAAAAGTTTCAACTTTCAACTTTCAACAAAACAAAAGAAAACCACCAAGTTCTAATAATCAAAATATGTTACTTTGTCACGAAGGATGGTTCGGAGTCGGAAAATGTTTGGGTCCCATCCCAATTCACAAGTACCTACATTTTGTAAATTGTTTTTTATCTTCCCTAATAAAACCCTTATGTTATGTCCCTAGTACTTGCACACCCGTGTTAAAATTTTGCTTAAATTCAAAGTTGATTTTTTTAGAATTTCATTAAGAATAAATTCAAAATCCCAGTAAAGATGTATTCTGTTAACAATTCTTTTTAATGAAAAAATATTTTAAATTTCTTAATTAACTTTTAATGACATCTGGTTTGAATTTGAATTTCTTACTATTTTATACACATATAACGATGTGAACCGTTGGATTCTTGACTTGGTTATGATATAGGTCCAAGTTCAATGCAGTGGTTGTCGAATAAAGTTCGAGTATCGACAAAGGTAGAGACTATTTTAAGTGTTTCAGCCTTAAAGTTTTCTTTTTTCTTTTATGTGGAGGCAAATATTAATAAATGTTGCTAAAAAGGTTATTCAATCTTCTTGAAGATACCACTGAACTGGTAAAATAATATATATATATATATATATATATATATATATATATAAAAAGAAAATTGCAAATTTCAGCTTTTAAGTTTGTTTTGTAAAATTAAAATAAGCTAAAATTTATCATTTTTAATATATTCTCTTAGACACATATGCAAACAAAAATATCTAAATTCACATATATTAATAAAATTAGTTATCATAATTTAATTTCACTCATCTAAATATAAAACAATAATATTTTTAAATTATTTTTCATTAGAACTTAATATTATGAATAAAAATTAAAAAAATCATCATTGTAATCAAATAAAAAGTGTTTTAGAAATAATATCTTTAAATCCAAAATAAAACCATTATTTTTAGCTTTTATACGACTCTAGAGATAGTATCAAAGTATCCTAATGATATATTATTGTTGGATATAAGGGAGTTTTAATCAGTATTTTAAAATATAATTAAGTATTTGAAAATAATATATAATAAAAAAAGATTATATATATATATATATATAAAATATGTACTTAAATAGAAGCTATCAATATTTTTGTGACATGTCACTATAAAAATTCATTAGCTATGTTTTTTTTATGAAATGAAATTGATTAAGGTATATATAAGTTATTTATTATATGGACTTGTGTCTTACCATTTGGACGTCAATTTGTAAATCTTTGTTTTTATTTTCCTACCTTTTCAATAAAATAATAAAATATTACTATATTTTACATATTATTTATAGAATTAGCTTATAGCATGATGCCAATTGTGAGCCTATAAATCATTATAGACATCAATCAATCTTCCGATCTCTATTTATAGTTTAATTTCATTTTTATTATTATTTGTTAAATATTTCTTTAATCACTTATATATTTTTAATTTTGGTAGTGTAGGAATCTAGAAAAGGGTTGAATAGATTTACAAAAATATTTTTTAAAATTTTTCTATTCAACTGTATCAGATTAGTTAAAAAATGTTCCCTTTCAAAAATTAAAAAATTCACTTTGTTTTGCAAAACTGGATTTTTCAAGAATTCAACCCTTTAGGCAAGTACTAATCACAATTCCTCTAATAATGATTTCAAGTGTAATCGAAGAAAAACTTAGCAAAAATATTTTTACAAATTATTCAGAATAAAAAAGAAAGAATAGAAAGAGTGAAAAATCAAACTCACAAATCTTGGGTCAAAACCCAAATTTAATATCAAGTAAATGATGAAAAAGAATTGAATCCACTATAAGAAAACTTGATAGATAACTTAGAAATGCAAAAACCCAGTTAGTGATACTCCAAGAATTCAATGAAACTAAAAGTTAAAGAGTGTAAGGAAGAGAGGATTTGCAAAATGATTTATACTGGTTCGATCAAGCTCACCTACATTCAGTTTACAAACTTAGTCTTCCCTTGATCTACTTTCCACTAAAATCTCAAACATGCACACCACACATATAGATTTTAATCCAAAAAAGATTTAAACCGCACAAAGAGAGACTTCCTCTTGCACCCCACAAGAATTTACCAAATCGTGACATCCCGCCACTTGCAACACTTGCAAGATTTCCCAACCATTTCAAGAATACCTCAAGAGATTGTCAAACTTATGCAAAAACACAAAGAAGGGTATAAAACAATATCACCTAAAGTGAAAAATACCCACACAGAAAGTTTAAAACTCAACAGAGTCTCTTCGTTGAATCTTGAAATTGAAGCACCTTCAAACCATAAAATATGGGTATGAATCTTGGAGAGAATTCTATAAATCATACAAGAGAAGCAAACACTTAATGGATTTTTTAAAAGTTATTAAAATCAGTTTTCAAAATGTTTTGATATCAGTTTTGATGCAGGTAATCGATTACCCACTTGTTACCTAATATCTTAGTCAAAACTAATACAAAGTGTCTGTTCTCTGGTATGATCAATTACTGTTTTCAGGTAATCGATTACCTTACCCAAAATTCCACTTTTTCCAACACAATCCAAACTATGTAATTTATCCAAAATCATCCCTATTACATTTTCAAGTCTATCTAAACACACGATACAAGTATCACAGCTATAAACGTGTTTGGTACCATAATTGATTTAAGAGCAAAAATAAGGAAAGAAAAACAAAATCAAAACAATCTTATGCTTCAATATTTCACTGCCTTTGGTTCTTCTATATTGCTTTATTTTCTTTTTCTCGCAATTATTTCTACTAAAATTTAGTTAATTTCTTTATTTATTTTTTCTTTTTCATTTTTTCATATTTATTTAAAAAATGTATCTCAGAGTGTATGTTTCTATCAACTAACTTTTTCTTTACAATTATGTTCTATTACATATTCTCTTTTTTATTTTTCAAAGAAAAAATTATTCATATTTATTTACTCTAACTTATTAACAATTTTTATTTATATGGATTATTAGTTTTTATTATATTTTAAAATGTACTTTTTAACATAAGGTCATATATGCAGAAAATGAATCACTTTTCTAGTGTATTTATATTTCTCTAAAGTAAACTTATGAAAACAAATGATTAATACTAGTTAAATAAAAAAAGGAAAATTTATTTTTTATTATAAAACTTTAACTTTTATGCATTGATAATGTAAAAGAGTTTTACGTTAATGTTTAATTATTATATTTTATTTATATGATTTTTAAAGTATTAATTATAGGGATGACAAAATGAACTGAGACTTTATGGGTATCCGCAAAATATCCTCATGTAAAACGATTAATTGCTTGTAAAGATAAGTATAGGTATAAAGTGGATCCTTATCCACAAAAATTATATGAGTATGAGGGCAGATATGGGTACACCTGCCCTGTCCCACACCTTTTACACACACACACACACACATATATATATATATATATATATATATATATATATATATATATATATATATATATATATATATATATAATATTGTTTATTATAATTATATTATATATTATAATTTTGAGTAAAAAATATTATTTGCATTATAATCTATTATATATAATATAATTATAGAATAAAAAGAGACATATAATATACTTTATGCAAATTTAATAAATAAAAATAAAATTTACAAGAAATTGAGTTATTTATATAATAACTATTAATGAACTTATAACATTATTTAATGTTATGGTAAAAAAAACATGTTTGTGTATGTGTAATCATATAAAACTTTAGATAGTATTTTATAATTTGTTTTATTTTAATGTTATATTTACTTGTTTTTCATATTATATTTATTTATGTGTAAAAGATATTGATTTATTATCTCTATAAATAAGTAAAATGCAAGTCGTGAGTGCAAGTATGGGTAAATAAGTATCTCGAGATACAAGGATGAGATCAAAATTGTTACTTGTGCAGGTATAAAGTCGGGTGCGAGTACAATTTTTAAACTTGGGTATAAGAACAAGTAGTATAGTACTTTACCTAGACCCTAAATATCACAATAAAACTTTTTACACTGAATATGTATAAGTTATTTTCTCATTATAAAATGGCATAACTTTTATTAAATATATTTCGTGTTTAATTCTTTGATAATACTAGTTAGCAGAAGGGTAGGTTTCAACAATTACGTCGAGCATTATATAAGTTTAAAGGATTAAATTACTATATTTTGTTTCAAGCAGGCTTGTAATAAGTTTTATAAAAATAAAGGAAAGAGGACATAAAAGAATGGGAAAAGGAACATAACGTATCATAAAGAATTGTTCGGCAACTTAACTATGATAGTGTCTTAAAAATCATAAATATGATAGTGTATTGAATTTTAAATCCTTAATTTATTTTCATTTATTTATTTAATATTTAATTGTAACAAGGTTAGGAGGAAGGATAAAAAGAGAGATAGTTTTGCTCAATAGAGACAAAGGAACAAGAGTGAGAGTGATCTAAACATTTATTCTCACACCAAATCCAATGTTTCGACCACAAGTCTAAAATTATTATTAGGATCACGCAACATATTATTTGTAAGACAATACTTATATATAGTACTATATGTACTGTTAGTGTTATTTTTAAATTAAATTTAAAGTTTCACACACTTATATAATACGTAAAATAAGAAAATTCATTAATTGTTTTTGTATATTACCACAATGAACTTTAAGTTTAATAGAAATCGAATACCAATAGTACCAACACAAACGGTACCAATAGTATTATACCTATTTTTTTTTCCATAACAAAATTATCCCTTTGATGTTAAATAGTTTTCCTTTATAGTTCTATCTTAAAAAGACACCTAGATGATTACGGAGATTGATTAAGGAAAATAAGTTTTTATAAATTACTCTTCTCAATAATTCATATGAAATTTTTTGTAGACGGGATGGAACATGCAGAAATAAAGATTATTTATTTATCTCATTATAAAAAATAACTAATTTTGTAGTTATTTTCTTTTTTAAATTTCTTTTAAAACAAGGAAAAAAAGAATTTAAAATTTAAAAAATAAATGTAATGAAACAAATATTACAAGACCGGTGGAAAAGAGATTAGGGATCAGACCATGTGCACTGGCTTCAGTTTGGAGTATCCATTAAGGATCTACAAAGTTGAGTGGATGGTGATGATGGAAAAGATTTATTTATATAATAAAAGAGTCGTATCCTCTCAGCAAAACCCACTACCAATAGTAATAGAGCGACATTTAATAAAGGCATAAGAAAGTCATAGATATCTTTTTATTAGGTTTAAAAGGCAAGGATGAAATTGAAAATAAGTTTGAGGAATGATACATATATAATTCTTTAATTTATAGATTTTATTTTTTTTCTTATTATATCATAAATTCTATTATATTTATATGTTTTTTTATTTTCACGTGTAATAGCACATGAATCATTTTTCAAAGAGTAGAGTAAAAACATTCTACTTGGTGTGAGTTTTGGTGGGAAAAATATGGAGAAAAGGAAATGGCCTAAAATACCATCTGTGGAGTGGGGACAACCCATGTGGAATAATATGGCTTAACAAGGGGTAGTGTCTGATTAGGTCTCTGGCCGAAAGCTAAGAAAGAGTGACGTGGGTGATGCATGGAATGTATCAAAGGGTGCACTATGAATCTCAAAACCCATCTACCAAAATTGTGGGTTTATAAAGTTGTTTTGTAGTGTCTTCCTTAAAAAATAATCTGATAAACACAGGTGTGAGTTTTGTTTTTTCACTCTTTAATAGATATTGGAGGCTTAAGTAGCTCTCTCTCAGAGTCAAAAAACAAAGACCAAAGATATTGTATTTGTATGCTACCAAGCGATTGCGGATTTCCCGGGATTTCAACATGCCACATCTTGCCAGTTTCGACATGCAAGCCTTACTGCCAAACCTCCATTACATATAATAATTCTTCCCAGGCTCATCTCTGTAAACTCATTCATATTTTTTAGCAAATAAAAATCTTCCTAATAAATTTCTTTTGTAATGATTTTAATTTCAAATGAAAGTATTACACTTTTTTATATTTTGAAAATTATGTTATTGATGTAACTTATTTATGAACTTTATCATATATCAACTTACGTGAATTATTCTAACTTAACTTTATATCTTAAGTTTGCATGACAAGTATACAAAGTTTTGTCTGTTTGTCGAACTCAGACATAATAGTCTCGTTAAATACCCTATGCTCTAGACTTTAGATAAAAAATGTTTTCCTAACACTCCATATTACTCTAATTTAAGTTGAAAGAATATCAGATGAATTTTACCAAATTACAAAAAGTTAGGATTCAAAATATAATAGCACAAATAAAACTCATAAATTTAAGTGTAAAATTCATTTTAATTTTCTTAGAATTAATTTAATTTCTACACTTAAAAAATAATAATTATGATAACCATAATATAATTATGATTGACAGATATTTTTGCTTCTTAAACACGTAATTGTCAACAAAAGAGATAAATCCCTTAAATGAATTTTGATTAATTCTTCACTTTCAACTGAGAAATATCCAGAAAACCAAAAAATATGATAGATTTAGTTTTTGTCCTATATTTCATTTGATTTGACTAAATTTGAAAGAATTAAAACACAATTAACCTTAAATTTAAATTTTGTGGCATTTTAAACCTTTAATTTTATTTTTTTAATCAACCTAAATTTCGCTATGTCTTCTTCACAGTCGTCTAAATTTTGCTACGTATATCCTATAATTTAATCCTAACATTTACTTAGTAGATTAACCCTCTCTCTCTGGGGAAAATTGTATACATGTTGCAGGACTTGAAAGTTTTTATCAAGTATAAACATTAAAATTAAAATGTCATAAAATTAACTCGGAAAAATATACAGAAGAAAATTCTCACACTTAGCATTACTGTAGAAGTTTTGAAGCCATATATTCAGTTATCACCTTTCGATCTATACATTAATCTTTTAAGTTAGCAAAAACAAAATTCACCTTGTACGGATCACGACGAAGAATGGAGTTAACCTGCCTCGAAAGATGCACGTAAGTTGATTAAAGTTTTAACCAAATGCCATGTTATGTGGGAAAAGGAGTTTTAGCTTGTTAAGCCTTTGGGTCGGACTCAACGAACAAATCAGCGAAGAAAGGATCAAGAATTGCTTCCTTGGCGGAATCATACTTATCAAGACGTTTCTTCAATGAGCGAAGATCTCTCTCGTGCTTCGTAGTACGTTCCTGCAATAATAATAATTCATTATATAAGCCTTCTTTACGGTCAATATATTACAGTTAACATTGTTCAATTCATTTAAGAATAGAGTTTATGACTATTCAAAATAAATCCTGTTTAACTCAAGTAAACAGAGTAACACACCAAAGTGAAAGCGAATAGTATACAATATTCAGAAGGGAAAAGTAAAAGATTGACTTTCTGAAGGAGTATAATAGTGAAACTCCTGAGATCAAATAATACAGTGGTATGATATACAAGTATACAGAGCAAGATTTGCAAGTTAAAATCTGAAACTTAATTAAAATTCTACAAAAATCCATATATATAAAAAAACATAAGCAATAATAATAGATCAACCATAACGCGTTTGGGTTCTTGCTAAAACTATAAAATAAGACTTACAAATGATTTCTTCATGAGGAGTATATCTACCAAATAGATCAACCATAACGCGTTTGTTTTAGGACAGCTGTAAATTTGAAAAGGTAACAGGCATTCAGAGTCTAGAAAATACAATAATAACAAAGAATATCGGAACTTATATACCATGTTAAGAGTGCGCCAATAACCAATAATAATAGCATATCAAATTATGTTAAAAACGAAGAAAAGACTGCCAAGAGAAAGAAAAAGATGGGAGTGACAGAATGATTGACCATATAAAAAAAATAGAATACAAAATTATTATATGCAAAAGGATGTTGGTGTAACACCAATCAAGAAAACATGACAAAAAATCAGTTAAGATGATTTTGACAGATAAAAAGAATATCAGCCTAAGTAACAATGAGGAATGTAAATTGCGCAGTTTTAGTCGTGTCACGTGTGAAAAAAGACTAAGAACATTAAGAGAGATTATTAAGAACAATGTTATGGTAAATACTGCATAATCTTTTAAAGGAAACTCTGAGTGAATAGTTAGATTTCCATAATTTCTGTTCTTTGATTAAAAATGAAAAATAAAGCATAGCCAAAAATTATTTCTTTTACATATATTTTTAACTTCTAATGAAAGAAACTATGAAACAAAAATAAAAAATAAAAACATACAGATGGTCAAAGTAATGTCTAAAGATTTGATTTTTAACCAAGTTAAATGACATCATGTGATCGGTATAACCATCCTCACCTAATCGAATAAAGCCTGTTGTATAGACAAAATGCCAAAGGTCAAAGGGGATTTATGGACTACAACTCTACAAGGAAGACTTAAAAGGGATAATGAATCACATTTTCATACGCTTGCCCGAGGTACAACAAAGATGTAATTTACACTTAATCACTATTTTATAAGACATTAAGACCCATGTTCCATGTAAGCAAGAACCCAAAGACTAGCTTTAGCTTAGCCCTCGCTGATTATTACTTGTGAAGGACAAACTACCTCTACTTTCTCCTTCTTGGTTTAGTCGGGGCCTAGTTTACCAAGGAATCAAATCATCTGCCATTTAGCCTGTCCTTTTTTCTGTTTCTCTAATTAAAAGCATGACATTAAAGAATAGTTCTTTAGTGAGGTGACCGTTTTTAGAGATAAGGAAGTGGAGTGGCGGGACAAGTGACTTGAAAACCTTTGGTAATATGCGTCACTGTACACAATACTGTTAAACACCATATGACATTCTTAATTACGTATTCAAGCTCATATCCTCAACAACAAAATAAAATTTATTCAATTTCTCATATTTCATTTTCCAAATTGCATCATGAGTGAAAAAATGGCTTTAATAAATTAATAAATAAAAAGAAAGGACAAATGGAAGTTTAGTATAGTAAGTACTAGCCTCCCATAAGGTGATGAACTAGGATTCCAATCTCTATTAGAAGATATGAATATTTAACATCTGACAATATTTTGGACAGAATTATTTCCAAAAGAGAATACATGTAGGACACCAAAATAAAAAAATAAAAAGAAAGGTATGAGAACGTACCTTCCTTCCCACCAATCTTCAGTCACCTCCTTCATCCTCCTATATGTTTCTGACTGCATTTGTTATTTAGAATTAGAATCAGTTTAATCAGTTGGAACTAACACAACCTACAACTCTAATAAGTATTTCGTACCTGTTTGTCCCCTTTCGGTCCTTTAAATAGGTCAGGATCAGAGGAAAGATCTAAATACAGTATTCTGTCACCTGTGTGAACAAGACAGTTAATCATAATCAGTGACAAATTTAAAACTCTATATCATACTAAAGCCAAAACTTCAAGGGCTCACCTGTGTTTATTCTCGATAAAGTGAAGTCAATAATAGATATTATCAATCCATACGTTTTGACTACCATATTCCTGCCATCGAGAGTGAACTGCAACGTTTCAGAATCACTTCGGCCGATAAGTATATTTCCCCTGAGCAAATGGATATTCATAAATTAGTAATCGTGCAAATACAATGATAGCATATATAACGCCACTGCATGATGACCCACCAGTGAAGATCTCGATGTTCAAATTCAAATGCAGACTCAGCCACAGCAAGCCCAACAGTAACCTGTATTTTATTACACATAAATTAACCTAAAAAATAATACCATGTCAAGCACTCAGCAGATGCAATCATAACAAGTATAACATACCTGAACCAGTAAAGACCTTGCCTCGTCAAAATTCAGGAGTGCAAAACTTTCAAGATCCTTTCCACCATGTTCTTGTACAAACACCACGTAACACTAAATGTAAATACATCAATATCAGTATATAATTCTTGTTTGGGAGATATAGCCATGCTTGATGCATGGAAGTATGGATTTCTCATTTCACAAAATGAAACAAATTTAATAAATTAATAATTAGTAACCAAAAAGTATATCCTCGTTCCTAACTTATATATTCTCTCCTATCTGTTCTTTTTTAATTTGTGAAACAAAATTAGCAAGTGTTTGTTTCACTAAAAAGGATAATTGCATCATAACAAATCCTCCCCATTTTATCCTCGCAGCAATATATCATCGTAAGTAACATTGTGAAATTTAATTCAAGTTAAAAATTAGAAATTAAAAATACAAGTAACATGTAAGTTCATCACTAGTGAAGTTAGAAAAGGAAACCTGTTTATCTGGGAAGTCTTTTGGGTGATCATTCTCTGAGCCATGCTTAAGATCCCAATCTTCCCATGCTTGAATTAGTGCCGCATCATAAGGGCCCTGGCATACTCGAAATCTATCACAGCAAACAGGACCATAGATAGTGAGACACTAGTACTTAGCATTAAGCAACAAAAGGGGTAGAATTTAAATTCAGGAATAGTTATTTTTATTCCAGGCTTGATGGCAATGACGTGATAAAACGGCAACCATAATTAAAACGTTAGACTTAGCAGTAAGAAAGGTAATCAAAATTTTGTTCTCTGGAAAAATGTTTTCCATTAGCACCTTAAAATTATTCAAGTCAGTTACTCACTCTATGCAATCTATGAATGTGCTGCATAAATTATCAGAATCTCCACCTTTTCCTCTCAATTGATTGAGAGTCTTGCAAAGAAGTACTTCCTCCAGCAATTCTTCGGACCTCTGTAGTACATAAATCCACTAATTCATTAAGAATATTTTTGTCCGTAAACACAGCATCCCAATCAATTGAATTAAATTTAAGAAGGTAGTTATCGTCATATACATCAATTGATCGTAGCTGGAGAAAAACAAGTTACATTTGAATAATAACAATTGCGAACAAAAATAATAGTATGTATAATATAATATAATGTGACTGTTACCTTTTGGAGTTCCCCATTCACTCTGAAGTCCCCATCAAAAGGAACTATTTTGCAAACATGATTATTAACCTTGAAAGCTTCACCATATGTTCCTTCACCAACTTTAACAATAGTTTCTGAACCACTGGAAAAAGAAAATTTTATTTCTATGAACATGAGGGCACTGATTACAGAATCTTAATTAAAAAATTCAATGGAACGATCGTCAAAATTGTCATTGCTGCATTATTTGTTACAGCAAAGGTACTTGAAAATTAAAAATGACTGAAGTAGTTCTTGTATGATAGATGTGAGCTTCTGTTACTTAATTTGAGTTGAAATTGGAGGGGAAATTAAGCCCCAAAATATTTAGCTTTAAACCTCCCTCCATGAACCTTACATCATCCCAAGCACAAGTTACTATCAGGAAGAAAATAAAATTCAGATTTATAACACGATTACCTTGTGATCTTGAAGAACAAATTATCTATTTTCAGTTTAACAGCTAATGGGGGTTACGGTATAAATTGCAGAAAAAATTGACATGCAAATTAAAAACAACAATACCAAAACCATAAAAGTCTTATCACAAGTTCACAACACACAATTAAATGAGTAGGTAGTGTAGGAAGTAGAAAGAGTGCCCCTCAAACAACAATTTATCATATATGGATGCAACGAAAAATTAAATTTAGTTCAAAATCCTCTAGCACACACTTATGGCAAACTTTGTCACTCATAAACAAACCAGATAGCATGTTAACTAGAAAATATGGAAGAATCCAATACCCAGAGAAGATATCTTGTAGCACTGAAGGTGCAGACTGTCCACAAATAGTTAATAAAGCAGAACATGGACTAATGTGGTCATCATCTATTGAAGATGACGTAGATGCCAGAGAAAGCTTCTTAATAGCAGCTTCAATATCTTTGCATCCATCACCACTTTGATCCAACAGCATTTCATCATTTGTTTGCAAACAAATGTCATTCTCTATAGAAGTTGTCTCGCTTCCAGTTTTAATGGTATGTAGAAGCGAATTGCTTGGGTCAGTTCGTTCCAATGTTTTCAAGTCAGAAGCACTGAAATCAATATCACGAATAGCTTCCAAACGTGTGGATGATGGAGTATCTAGTATCTTGGACAGTGTACTATAGGGACCGCATATGGGGTTTAACTTTCTAGAGTGTAACCATTTTTCTAATCTGGAGCATACAACCGGTATTGGCTCCTCTTGTGTATTTCCTATGATCCATGTGCTTTTCTTGGGTGAGGGGCTTTCCTCCAACAACTCAAAAGCATCAACCTCTTGAAAGTATAGCCTCTCCTTCTCAACGTTTGGAGGTTGCACAAGCTTTCCCTACACATACAGATAACAAACAAACGGTTCAAATCTCCTAGAATAACATTGACTTAGCTATTTTCCTTTTTTTTTTTTTCTGGTTCTTCCTAACAGATTCTTTTTGGAGGTGACTCTGTCCAAGGCATTGTCTCATGCTAAATGTGGAGACACCTCTCTTATGCTTTGTTTGAATGATAAAAGATTTTGAAAAGAAAAAAATAGAGTAGAAAGAAGTATAAAAAGAAAGAGACTAAGTGAAAAATGAGTAAATTTTTAAGCTATTTGGATTGGGAAAGATAGAAAAAAAAAAGAAAAGTAAATGTGTTATAAAGACATATTTGTTCCTAATGAAATATAAAACATTCATATAATATGAAACAAAATAAAATGATAGATGTCATTTTATTTTTTTTACGAGGGTCGCACCTTTCATTTTGGGAAAAAATAGAGAAATCTCTTAATTGAAGAAGAGATTTTATCTTGTGTTCCCACACACACATTTGTGGGTTCTCTTACTTTTTGTCTTGATTCAGACAAGATAAAATCTCATTTTCTCAGCCACTAGTCTGTCTCTTCCTTAGTTGGCTCTTTCTAAAATCCATAAAAACAAAACAAGTGGTTAAGGAGGATTCAAACATTGGTTTGGCACATTGTGCGAGTGTGGGGAGTAGGGAGTAGGGAGTCCCAAAGGTGATTGATTTGGATGTGTTAAAATTATAAAAAATTAGCAGTTGGAAAATATACAGAATCGAAGAGGAGGGGTAATAAACATACTTTGGGAAGAGCGGGTTTTCCTTTCCTTTTGTCCTTCTTTAACTGAGGCTGGTAGACCATAAAAGCGCCAACGGCTATACTCGTCCTCCCTCTGTTAAATTGAAAATGAGATGAAACTGAAATGGATGATAATGAGAAAGCAAGGAATTGAAGAGAATAGAAACCTGATGGAAAGAGAGCGATTCCAACTGACTCGGTTGTTGGGATCGGCTAGACTGGGACGCGGTCGAGCGGAATCGGAAGGATTCCAACTGACTCGGGGTAGTCGTGCAGAATCGGAAGGGTTTCTGGAAAAAAGAAAAAGAGTTTCGGTAAAAGGAGAATGAGAATGGAAAAGGAAGAAGAATGGAGGTACGAGTTGGCATGGTTGCGATGGTGTCTTTTCCGGTAAACGACGTCGATTCGTTCGGGATGGGGGGATTCGGCAGCGAGGATTTGGGACCAGAGATCGAGGGAAGCATTTGAGGAGTGACAGGGGGGAACTGCGCCCTTAACTGCTTCAGGGTTTCTGCTCATGCCTATTGCTTCACTTCCAACTTCTTGTTTTCCTCATTCCATCCATCTCACTTTTAAAACACTACCTGGCGGGAACCCTACCGTAACCCTAATTACGCATTATCTATATAAATTATTTTGTAATTTCAACTCACAAATTATTCTTAGTCAAGCAGAATTTCTCTTTTAACAGCAAAATTACTTTACAACATTATAACAATATACTTAATTTTAATTTTCCTTCTATAATGAATAGTCAATAATATTATGTTATATAATTGAAATATGGTTTTTTTGCTCATATTTTATAATCTAATATGTTTTTATTATGTTATTATAAACAAAAAAATATACAAATTAATAAAATATATTTTACTATATTATAGGTAAAATGATACAATAAATTATTTATATTTTATTATATTATTACAAATATATATTAAATTAAAATCTTAAAATTGTTATAACATATTAAAATAGAAATTTAAATATACCGACATTATCCTATTTGTGTTTTCATCAGTTATTAATAAAACTAATAAAATGACTCATTTTTTGTGTCTAAATTTATAATATAAAAAGTATAATTTAAAAAAATTATTGATAAAAATTAATATCGCATAAATAAAAATTATTTCATTAATAATTTAAAGTAAAAAAGCTATAAACATGAACTTTTTAAAATTAAAAAATATGTATTAATATTACAATAAAAAGAATATCTCTATCGTGTTATGTGTTAATCATAACTTTGTGAAAATTGTTGCAAAGGTGTAATGTTTAATCTAGAACTTCAACATTTCTTTCCATCTTGTTGTGTCATCATTAACTTTGTGAAAACTGCAACTAAGGTGTTGTGTTCCATGTAGAACTTTAACATATGTCTTTATTTTATGTAAGATCATTACTCCACATCTACTAATGGGTAGTTTTGCAATATAAAGGTAGCTAAACAAACACATTGTCATTTTAGTTTTAATGGAGTTACTTGAGATTATGTTCAAGGAAGTCTTACATGAAACACAGGCAAATAAATGTGGTGCAATTTGTTTCTTTTATAAGCGAGATCACACATTGTTGAGGATTCATAAAACATGACTGCTAGAGCTTATTTATTCCATTTGGTTGACTATTTCATCTTCATGACAACAGTTTCATGTCTATCACCATGAATATTCTAGAGTTGTTTATGAACTTTTAGTAATGTGCAACATATTCCTACTATGATTGTTTTGGCCTATATGTATGATTATGTTTTTGCAAATAAGAAAATCGTCAATAATGAAGTAGTTGATCCAAAATTAAAGGTATTTATGTTTTTACCATTGTGAATCATCTTATTTTCAATGTACTTCAAAACTATTGATTGTAGATAATGAGATATGCAATTGAACAAACAAAAAATTTTGAGAACTCACTTGATGCAATGCTATAATGGAAATGATACAAGCTTTCAATCTGGAGACCAATACACTATACTAAAACCTTCGGAGATAGGTATATTATATAAGAAAAAACTGTGGATCGGCAACGGAAAGAGTTAAGGGGAGAAAAGGAAAAAAAAAAAAAGGTGCACATAAGAGCAATTTTGAGTATTTTGAAAAGTTAGATAGTACAAATAGCAAAACATGGTTGCAAAAAAACAGTCTCCGTTTTGTATTATTTGGCCCATGACGAATCCTGTAATTTGTTATTTTTTATAAGCATGCCTAAATATTACGAAACATACTATATGACCACATAACACAAACATTTTCTCTCGTACAGATTAGCGTCAGCTGTTCTTAGATAGTAGATAGTGTGTTTAGAAAAACTAAAAAGAATTATATTATTTTAATAATTGATTATAATTAGAATTAAATTTTCTTTTGATAAATTTCTCAAAAAATTATTTAGAAAATAATTAATTTTGTTTGCCTGCAACAAAAAAATCCACTTTTAGAAAATAAAAGAGTATCAAAATAACTAAAAAAGAAAAGCTATTAAAAAATAATGATAAATTACAAATTTTCAGCTTCTTAAAAATAATTTTTTAAAGAAAAATATTTTTCAAATTTAAATAGGGTTCACAAAGATCCTACTTATTTTCAGAATAATACATAATCCTAAAAACATATTATAATAATCTTTCCCACACATGAAATAAATTAAATATTAAGCATTAATTTTAAAATATCAAAATCTTCGAATGCTTTTACAGTTTGTAAAAAATATAGTAAATATTAGTAATAAGATTTATATTATCCTGTCTAATATTCATATTATCAAATATAGGGCTAAGTAAAATTTTAATTCTTATGCTTTAACACTAGTTTTAAATATTACAGTGTGTATTAATTGAATTTTTAAAAACAGTTTGTTTTTTTTATAGAAATAGGATAATTTTTTTCAAAAATCTAAAATTGGTAAGTCGTATCTTGAAACACGTTGTAGCTAAAAATCTATCACAAATTGCGCCTCTAACCTCCAGAAAACGAATATGTATTTGACTAAGTTCAAGCTAAGTATTTTTGCGGCTTCAAACTGAATTTGTGAAGGTTTCAAGTTTCAACTACCACAACTTTTTAAAATAAAAAATAAAATTTAAAGTCGTGTATTAGCACAACTTCAAAAAATAATTATTTAAATTAGGAAGTAAATCTAATATTGTTATAATATAGAAAAATAGTAAAGACTAATCTGTAAACTTTTTTTCACATATACAGCAATTAAAATGTAAAATTTCTTTACGTAAAAATATATGTTATGTCAAGTATTGATAGTAACTTTTAAAGTTATGAATTAAAGAATAAAGAAAACAAAAATGTTGCATTATCAATGGCTAGTATTGTTTTAAACTTATAATTATTATGCTAATTGAATGCGTGTGAAAGACAAACATGATGCTAAACATTAGTGTCCCTGTGGGTCTCATCACGCCACCGTCAATGAATTGCATTTCAGAAAGTTGTGTGAAGTCCGGGTTGTATTTGTATCACTATCATGAATGATGAATCATGACAAATATGCATAATTTCATTGGGTCAATTAATTAGATACCATCACCAACCATATATATTGTAGGTACTTAAAGGTTCATTAACCCCATAATGTCCTTATTAGAGAAACCCATATTGATATAAGTATCCGTGTGGACATTGACATCCTTCGCCTGGTTGTTTGTGGAATAATTTGCCAAAACACATGTCAAAATTCTCGATACATCATATCATCCCATTCCCAGCCATATGAAGTTTCCAAAGTGGAGCAAGAGCAATTGAGACCATTATTCAAGGCCAATCTTTTTGGCCATCACTCACGCCACAAATTAAAGCACACAATTTTATATGCACTTTGATATATATAACAAATTCCTTTCCACAAGCGAGTATTTTGCTCTTATAACAACCACATTATATGATTTTGGAGAAGACTAACTCAACTCAAATTGCTTCAGATCACCGTTAATAAATTTCAAATCAAATTTGTTAGGGTATCTTTTTCAAGTTAAAAGTACTACATTTCAATACCACCCAACCTAGCTACTTTCCTAGTTTTTTTTAAGGGCAAAATGAAGTAATTTATATATAATATTTAATTAAATAAAATGTTTCAATCTTTACATGAACCCAAAATTATACCCTTCCTCTCTAGGATAGTAACTGCACAAACCTATTTCATATTTAACATACAAACTTAGGATTGACACACCAATAAGAGAAACTGCATCCCCTATTAAAACCAAAAGAATACATTAATCATTTCCACGAAATTAACTTAATGAACATCAAAATATCCAAAGACTCCACTGTTGACCTATCAAATACAATGGAGTTCCTGAATATGTAGATACACCAATAGCCAGCAAGGCAGAACACATACCTACATTTCTTCTTATGTTTACCAACCACCCATGCGCTTGATGAAAGAAAAAGTTGGGTCAATTCCCCTAGAAGTGGTGATTGTATCCCCAACTAGCTCAGCACTTTGTACCACAACAATTGGACTTGTGAGCACGTTAAAAAGAGATGATTTCTATTCTCTGCATAATTCTTACATAACATGCAAACTGAATCAAGTAAAGGATTGTCCACTCCTCGCCTCAACAGATTATCAATGGTGATAGTCTATCTAAGAGCAACCTCAAAGAAAATACAATCACCTTAGATGGTAGTTTATCCTTCCACATGTCATGCAACACCTGTGAGTCAACATCTATGATTCTTGGGGAATTCAATTCACTTCGTAAAACCCTATAAGAATCGTCCATCGAAAAACCCCCATATGTACTTGGATTCCACACCCACTTATCCAAAACATGATCCTTGAGAACCACGTTCTACAATTGCGTTTCCAATAAGTGTAACAAATCTCCTTCCCACACGAAAAGTTCCCTTTGCCACACCCACTTCCACCCTAAGGTTGCTACCTCTGAGCACTTTTTATACTTAACTGTAATAAACTTATCTTTCGTTATTCTATACAACCTGGAAAACACTGCGCTTATCACTCCACTGCCCATCCAACTTTATTCCCAAAACAGAGCATCCTTTCCATTTCCTACCCGCCTCATGACATTGTTAGCAAACCACCCTAGTGTTACCACCTTTGGACCATCAATAGCCCATATGTCCTTCCACCATTGAGAGGTATTGGAAAATGATCTGGGTCACTCTGTATTTCTGGACATCCCCATACCTACTTCTCAAATCGAGCCCCATATAGCATTTTTGTCTGTTAAAATTTGCCAGCTCCATTTTGCAAGCAGACTCAAGTTAAATTTCCACAAACACTTTACTCTGAGGCCTCCTTCTTCCTCTGAGCAAGACAACTTGTCCCAGCATAGTGCACGTATCGTGAAAGGATTTATTCCTCATGAGGGAATGAGAGGTCGGGTGGCAGCCCTTAGTAGGTCATCCTCATGAACGGAACCCTACCCGGACAAAAGCCTTTTTCCCCATGCCCATCGAGAACTGATATGAGAGCTACAATTGGAAGATGTGTGATTGAGATTCGATCTCGATGAAAGCAATACATCAATAAGAAATTAGTCAATAAATTGAGTATATTATTATTTTTCTTTAAAAGTTCGAAGAAGTTCATTATGAAAAAAGAAAGAGATTTAAAATCAACACATTGATTCCTTTTTTTCTTATATGATTTTTGGTGAACTGTATGCATCAAAAGGTGCATGTATGACTCTTAAGGTAAAAAGTAATTTTAGAGTTATGCTCATTTCCTCCCCACAAGAAGGAGTGCTGCATTCGCGTGATAGCATTCAAAACCTCTTTCGACGCCTTATAAAAGGAGAAGAAATAGAGTGGAAGACTCAACAAAACTGAGTTGATGAATACCAATCTCCCTGCAAAAGACATATTGGTCGCTTTCCATCCTGATAATTTTCTTTCAAATTGTTCAATAATCGGCCTCCACACTTCTACCCCCCTTGGTTCACTTCCACCGGTACCCCCAAGAATTTGAAAGGCAGTGAACATACAGAACAATTCAAAATGCTACTCGCCGCACTCATGAATGACTCATTTACATTTAAACCATAAAATTGACTCTTTCTGAAATTTACCTTCAATCTAGATGTCATCTCAAAACCATGCAAAATTACCTTCAAATACCACACCATTTGCAAATGTGTTCCCCCCATCATGATCACATCATCTGTATACTGAAACATTGAGAATTTTGCGTCCTCTCCTACCTGGATCTCTTGATATACTCCTTTGTCGATAGCTGATCTGTATAGTCCTGCGACTATCAAAAACAAAAAAGAAGAAAGCGGATCACCCTGCTTCAATCATCTCCCCAGTTTAAATTCAGTTGTCAGACTCCCATCTAGTAGAATAGAAATATAGCTATTCATGACAATGTTGTTCATCCACCTTTTGCACCTACTCCCAAACCCCATCCTGGTCAGCATATAGTCTAGAAAATTCCAATTATCGAATCGTAAGCTTTTTCAAAATCCACTTTAAATACAAAGCAAGATCTTTTACGTCTATTAGCCCAATCAATAATCTCATTGGTCATCACCAAGTTGTCTGATAGTTAGATATTAACCTTCCCATCACTCTTTTAAGTCTCAATAATAGCAATTTAGATATAGTTTTATAGACACTCGAAATGAAAAAAATTAGCCTATAATAAGCTACTTTCCTAGTTTCCTTCCTTGGTTCATCGTATAGTTTATTTATTTATGTATGTGAAAAGGTTTTAATTCAAGCTTTGTCCCTCCACGTTTGCTATTACCATTTTACAGCGAGTTAACTTCTTCATAAATTTCACCTTCTTCGTTGTAGTATAGCTTAAAAGTAATATCGGAAATTGATGATGATTATCAAGGACTTATCTACCATCAGCTATAACTAATTAACTGAAAAACTATCCATTTACGCTGCAGTATTGAAAAACTAATTAACAAAAAAAAAGAAGTTTAGTTAAATGTTGCTATTATTATTTTTTTCCCTTTTCAATTTCATTCAAGTGTTTTTGTATATTGAACTTTTAAGCTTTTTGGCATATCTAAGTGACATCAATATATCCATTAGCTAGTAATGTTGATTGTTGAATGTCTAAAAAATTATACCAATTACAGTATGCAATATTTGGTAGCTAGTCTAAAAATAAACAGATTCTGCAACATAATTTTTAGGATTTTTTATTTTTTATAACCTCTACAAAAAATATTTAAAATATTTTTTAAAAAATTATATGTATAACCATTGTGGTTTATAAATTATGTTTTTAATTAAAAACAAGCTTTTAAGTCACTAGCAATTAGTTTTCTTAAAAAAAAAAAACACTAATAATTAGTGTACCATTCGTAAAATGTAAACATCTTATAACTAAGGAAATATTTTAATTTTAAGCAGGCCCTGATATAATTGTAATATAAAAATGATAAGGCAAATCCTAACTTTTTTTGGGTTTACATGCTCCCAGGAATCTTCAACTAATTAATAAGTGAAAACTAGTATTTTTGTGCTGTAAAATTATAGAAGATTTTGTCTCTAAATAAAGCCTTTTCTGTGTGTGTATATATATATATAGACACACACAGTATCACTAGAAATTGAACTTCGATGAAGGGACTTCATTATTTTTCATTTCAAAATTTAAAAGCTTATTTAATTTTAATCTAAAAAAAAAATCTCACCTCAAACATACATAATAAAACATGTCTCTCCCTTAAAGGAATTAATTAGCTAAAGGCAAAAGTAAAACACAGTAGGGCATTGTGAGTTGAGATCTCACATGCATGGAATAGATATATGATCGATATGCAATCTTTATAAAGCTTACACAATTCTTATATTTTAAACTAGTTTAATAAAGTTAAATAATATTCTAAATCCATTTTTTAATTGTTGTTAGAGTTTATCTTAATTATTTAATCACTTACGTTACTATGTTTTAAACCTAAGTATCGAGATGAACCTAGTTTAAAAATCTGGATCAATTCACTTTGTCATCAACGGGTAGCCCTGACTTAATTTTTTTAATTAATAAAAATTATTTTATTTTTTATTAATTAATTATGATATTTTTTTATTAATATGTAATCAATTATGTTTTCTTTATTATTTTATGTTTTTCTTTTATGTTGTAAACTCTGTTTTATTATTAATATATGATTGTTGATTTAATTTTGATATTACTTATTTAATTTATTGTATTCGAAGAGTATATATACTTAATTACTTTCGATATTTAAGATTTTATTTACAAGTAATACTAACACTTTTGTTTATTTCAAATAAAATAGAATTTCATATTTTTAATATAAATTGGGTCAAATTTAGAGTTAACAATCTGGACGGGTTGCTGTGTGAGGTGGGTCAAACCCATATTTTTTTCAGGTACATATTTCTAAGTTTATTTTTGCTCGATGGCCAAAATGAACTTTTTTTAAAAAAAATCAAAATTCAAACTTTTATTAAAACATAAAATTTATAATACAAACTCAAACCAATTAAAACCAACACACTAAATCAATTCAAAACACATCCTAAATAAGTCTAAAATAATATTAAAATATATTTAGATGTATATTTTAATTTAATATACATTTTAGAACAACATAACGTTCATTTGTTAAATATATTATTAAATAACATCAAACATATTTTTATATGTATTTTTAACATATATTAACAATATGTATAACTTGATTTACATCAAACGTACATTTATGTATATATTTTTATTTAACATATTTTTTAATAATATATTATATATTATTAATATGTATTTTTAAAAATTATATTATTTATATTTATATTTGAGTCAGTCCATGACCCACCAGATCAAGTCCATTTACGTAGTCAGGCCAAATGGACCGAGCAAAAAATGTTTACTTCTATTTAAACCTTCTTTTTTAGAGTCAAGCATAACTTATTTTAACAGCTCTAGTCATGTTAATAAATTATTAACTCAACTATGGTTCAACTAATAATCTAGTGTCTTGATCCGATTGATTATCCGATTGGTTTTTAAAACTATCATTATGAGTTTATTTGTTTTTTTGGGTTTTTTTATAAAAAAGTGCAATGAGTTTGTTAAAAAGTCATTTCATTGTCATCCATGCATAAGACTATTAGAGTTGAGTTTCAATAAAAAAAATTATCTATGAAGAGAATTATAAAAATTAAAAGTTAAATATTCAAATCAATTAGAAATATATAAGTAAGTAGTCTTTATATAATTTGAAAATTCTCTCCTTTTATGTTGATTTTGAGAGGTTGGTTTTAGGGATGACAACGTGCATTCGGATGGGTACCCATAAAAGTATTATAAAGCAAAGTTGTATATGCTTGCCGTTGAAAGTATGGATACAAGGTGGATTTATATCCAAAAACTTTGTATGAGTATCATCTTGCTATGTATATATATACATTAATTTAAATTATGCTCCTAATGAAACCATGTATATATGTAAATATATTATCCTATTTTAAATTCTTTGTACCCATATACCTATATATACATTCATTTATTCTTAATTCTCTGCACTTGCATACAAGTATGTTCATTCATTTTTGTCTTTGATGTTTATTGGGTAATATTTATATTTGTTTAATGTTATGATAGTTTATTTTTAATATTATATTTTTTTTTAGTATATGATGTTGATATATTATTTTGCATAAAAAAATTTTGAGTCATGAGTATAAGTATAGATATATAGGTACGCAACAAGTATGAAAACGGATATCAAACTTTATATTCGTGAGGATATAAGGTAGTATAAATCCATTTTTCAAATACCAATATGAGGATAATTACTATAATACCCTACATATTAATTGTCATCCATAGTTGGTTTTAAATCTAGGTCTAATTTTTAAGAAATCAGTATAAAACTCTCTTTTTTTAATGATTTCAAATGTAAAAAAAGTGGATTCATTCCTTCTAAACTTTTCCCATTACTCATCTCTTTTCTTTTATATTTACTTTATTTATTTGTAGAAAATTGGATTCTCACGCATCCTATTTTTAATGTATTATCTTATTTAATTATTTCCCTTACTGTGTGAAATTTTATTTAGTATTGTTTTTAAATTGTGCCACAAACCAAAAGGTGAAAAGTACTACCACCATACTTTTGAAATTCATGCTAAGTTATAAGGTTAAAGCAAATGATGATTCAACATCTTATTGATTTTTATGTCTTTTGTTTTTAATTCACTTTTTCCTTCAATTTGTTATATTATTATAGTTTAAATTTATATAGGCAAAGTTAAGTAAATAAAATAATAAATGAAACCGGTATATATTGAGAAGGGAAAAGTAATTTTAAGAAAATAAAAATTTACGACTTCCTTAATTTTTTATTAATTATATATAACTTTCCTTTATTCCTATATATATGATAAAATTATTATTTATAGAAACCTGGATACAGTTTAAGTGAAATTACACTATAATACTTCTTTTATATAATTAAGATTCTATTTGGTTAATATATTTATGAATTATGAAAATCTTCTGCTTCATATTAATATTTTAAGTTTTGTTTCAAATCATTCATAAACATTATATTATTTAACAAAATATATAAGATATAAAAATTATAAAATTCATTAAATAATATATTAATTAATGAGTTTAATTGATATACATTGGTAATGTAAAAATTTTTACATTAATATTGAATTACAATCCTTCAATTATAATAAATTCGTTAACTTTTCTCATTACTACTTTAAAAATCACATAGTATAATTGGATAACTGTGTATACAATTAAACTCTTAATTAATACAGAAATTGAAATAACAATTTAAAACCAGAAATTCTGTCCGTTTCAGTTCATCTATTTCTCCCAATTAAGGCCAAGATGGCAGTCCTAGACATTTTGGCATTTGGATGGATGTGAAGGAGGGAAGATTGTACAGTTTTAATGTATTATTATACTAAAAGTTGTCCCACTGCACTCATTATGACATTAGTTAATTAGTGCCATACTTTTATTCATAGGGCCCTCCACTTTTCCTTCCTCAACCCTCCTTCGTTGGACATTCACTGCTGTATGATAAGCTTATTATCACGTTGGATTGCCACCACCTCTTTCCAACCTCCTAATTATTAATTGAATTTGAGTTTAATTACTATGATTATTAGTAAAAAAATTTATACTAATATTTAATTATAATTCTTTATTTATAATAAATTTGTTAATTTTAGTTATTAATACTTTAAGTATTGTGGTGATTGAACGTTACGCCCTGAATGTATATTAATTTCTTAACCTCTTATTAATTTACTATCCACCTAAACCATTAATACTATATTTTCAAGAATCTTTCTTCCCTTTCCCCCCATAATTATCGTGAGAGTTCAAACAAAAATATGAACACCTTAAAAATTTTATAAAAAAGTTATTTGAATTTTTATATTTTTTTTTCTAAAAGAAAATAAAATTAGATAGCGTATCCTTACTCTTATATAACGAGAGTATGGACCACAAATACTCGGCGTGAAAGTTTAAGATCTTCCTGAACCTAAATCAACCGAACATTTAGATGTAAAGTTAGTTCACAAGAATAGAAATAATGGATCAATTTGGGTGCCACCTTTTAATTTGTAGTATCTATCTATTTATGTATTTCCATGTTATAACCCCTTTGTGTACATTGGATTAATAGGTCAGGCAAACATGCATATATAACAAATGTAGTAATGGTATTGGTCGGTATGCATAGAAATAATAATGTTGGTTGTCTAATTTAATTGATGCAGCTATTGGAACGGCTTCATATATTCTTTGGTCAAGACTCTAGGCTTTAGCCTAACAAAGAATTGAAAAGCACAGATTAGTTTTATGTGTACATCATTATTAAATTGAATGAACTTTGGATATCCGTCAATTTGCCCTAGAAAGATAAGGCATGCAGACCATCACGTCCATATGTATATAGTAAATAAATTTTTCATTCTTTTTTTTTTTTCTTCATAGGAAGGGGATGAACCGTTAATATAACGTCAACTACGTACCCATTGTAATAATCCCTTGGGTTTATTTTTATTAGACTTTTTTTTGGCAATCAAAACATATATATTGATAAAGTGAAGCATAACTACTCCGGAAGCTCAACATGCAATGTATACTAAACAATGTTGGCTTATACAATGTGCTACTACACCAAAAAGTTAGTCTTATTATTTTAGAATAACGGCAACTAGGACCATAAAAAACCACATCCTGCACGTCCTATCCTTACCTAAAGTTTTCCAATTAAAATCAGAACTAGTCAAAATTTAAATCATATAACCTAGTAGAATTTTACATACAAGCTAAATATTGCAAAGGGTACACTACTAAGAAAAAACTCAGTACCTGTTAACTTTGAATATATAAATCAATCATTTTCAAGATAAAAACTGAAGGAAGAAAAGAATATCTAAAGACTTCACTCTTTTGTTGTTAAAAACTATAAAATTTTTAGATATTCAAATGCTCTAAATTACTATAGGTCAAAACAAATACCTTACTTTCCTTGTTAACCTCCGTACAGTCCAAGAACCACATACACATATGAAACAATTAAATTAAATTAGAGGGTAGAAGAGTTACCAAATCAATCCAACTTAGCACATTGTTCCAGAGAGCCTGCGAAATTCTACATGAGAGGAACAAATGATTGTTGTCCTCTATATTCTCCCTACACAGACAACAAAGTGGATCATGCCCAATAAATCCCACATCT
This sequence comes from Psophocarpus tetragonolobus, assembly GCA_037954015.1. Taxonomy (NCBI): domain Eukaryota; kingdom Viridiplantae; phylum Streptophyta; class Magnoliopsida; order Fabales; family Fabaceae; genus Psophocarpus; species Psophocarpus tetragonolobus. Next base: position 75,266,984 of record CM075691.1, read on the forward strand.
CTCTTCAACAAATTATCCTTTGTAGGGATACAATTAAGCAATAATCTCTAAGAGAATGCAACAACTTTGGATGACAATTTATCCTTCCAAAGCCATTTAAACAAATGAGAGTCTTCACTAGCTCAAACACTGAAATATCCTTATACACAGCCAAGGAAAATAGCCTGGGATATTTATCCGCCAATATGTCACCATCAAGTTGATTATGCTACAAAAACAAAGTGTCTTGACCATCTCCAATTTTTCTTCTAATATTTTTCGAAAACCACCCTAGTGAGAAGCATGATTATTATCTACATACCACACACATCCTTCCACCAAATGAACCACTTAGATGAGCAAGGATTTAAATAAGAATTATTTTGAAAGTTTCCATATCTACTACTCAACAAAGGATTCCAAATAGCATTTTTCCCATTTAAAAATCTCCATCTCCATTTCGCAAGCAATTTCAAATTGAATTTCATCAGACATTTTACCCCTAAACCCCCTTCCTTTTTAGGCAAATATATTCTGTCTCAACTCATCCAAGCTATTTTATTACCTTCAACTTCCTCACCCACCCTCCACACAAAAGTTTACGTTGGAATCTAACCAAACAATCAATTACTATCTTTGGGGCCTTATAAAAAGAGAAGAAATACAGAGGTAGACTTGTAAGAATAGAATTCAACATTGCCAGCGACTTCCGAAGGACATGGTTTTAGCCTTCCACGTGCCAACCTTTTCTTGAAATTCTCCACCATCGATTTCCATTAAGATGCTCTCCTCAGATTAATCTTGATATTCTTAGGAATTTAAAAGGTGAAGAGGTGACAACACAGTTTAGTAAACCTCCTACTGCTTGAGAAAATTGGTGATCCACATTTAAACCATAAAAGTAACTCTTCCCTAGCCCATCTAATTCTTGATTTCTGCAAGATAATGCTTTCCTAAATCCTTGCCTTATTCCAAAATTTGATAAATTCGGCTTTGCAATATCTTTGGTTGTCCACCCCTATCAGTAAATTCAAATATGCCATCTCCAACTCCTTGATCTTATCTTCCAAGAACCTTTCATCTCTATGGAAAGTCTTTTTACTCCATTCTTTTAAAACCAACTTCAAACTCTTTAATTTATTTTTGGACTACAACATTTGCCAGCCCGTTTAGACAGTAGTGGACCAAAATTCCTTCACCAAACCATTGGAAAAAGGATGTACTAAGCAATGACAAAAGAATTTAAATGGTTTCCCCCCAATGCAACATACTATCTTTCAGCATAATCCAGCAATGATTAGAAAATCTCCTAGATCCTATCTATTATGAAGATGTGACACCCTTCTACCCTAAACAATTTATTCTTTAATTACAAAATAATATAGAAATATGTTCATTTAAATCTTAGATTGACATTTAGGTAAAAGGATCTACATAACTCAATATACACTTATTTTCCAAACTATGATATTATAAAAATAGATATAAGTAAACACATTAGACTTTAAAAATTGTCTTTACAAGATTCTCAATTAATACAACTTATACTGAAACTTTAAATGATTCATATACATGACAAAAAAACTATTAATTTATCTTTTCTAGCCCAATGTCACACTTAATTAAAGCAACCTATCATAAAGAGGTAAAGAAAAGCCAAAACTTCATCACTCACGATATCAGCAAGATCTTGCTCACCTAAAAGTGACGTTTAGCCCAAACAAAATGCAACAACAAGCAGCAAAGGGATGAGAATATGTCTCACGCATGTTAAGGTACATATAAAGAGAATGGACAATCAACTAAAGTACAATGAATAAACATATAAATTCATCACACATCCATGACAAAAATTATACATCCACATAAATTCATTTATGTTAATGATGCTCATGCATGTTCTGTACACACTCGAAGTGGTCCTCTTCTACGCTAGTAACACATAGGTACAACCATTTTACCATAGGTCCACCCGAAGTGAATCCTTTCCTACGTCAATAACACGTAGGTACAACCGTGTAATGCAAAACAACCAAAGAAGATTTGGTATGGAGCACCACACAATGGTCGATCCTTACAAAACTTATTCGATTGCCATATTCATGCCTCATGTCATCCACAACATAATTATAATGCTAATATTTAATCATGTCATCACACTCTACCCCTAACTGCAACTGGGATGACACCTCGTCAGGAACACCCTGACCATCATCAACATAAATCACAATATCAATATCTAATCAAGTCATTACACACCACCCCAAACCGCAACTGGGATGACATCTCATCAGGCACACCCTGACCATCATCATCAACATACTATATGTCTAATTGAAATCAACATCAATATCACACAGTGAAACAAATATTTAATTCACACACCTCAAATAACTTTCAAACATTCAATCATTTATCACACTTACAATTATAAGATACATTACACTAATTTAATAACGTCATCATAATTCACCCCCAACCGTAGCTAAGATGCTACATCATCAAGCACACACCCTGACTATCATTGGTCATCAACACATTATACACTCAATTGCAATCAACGTGAATATCATACAGTGAGTCAAATATTCAATCCATGCTCTCCAAACAACTTTCAAACATTTAATTATTCATGACACTCATAATTTTAAGATACATCACAGTATTTCACACCACAACAATGAACACCATTACAACTTGCACTATCCATTCTTATCTTACTCTTTTATTGCATTGTGTAATCTAAATACAATATCTATAGTTATATACTGATATGAGGGTGGTATAAATTTTCTTAGAAAGATAATACATTAACCTAAAACTTTTATGTTAATGTCTAGAGTTAGTTATATCATCTACTATTTTTAAAAATTATAAACCCACGACTATTAACCCCAAATCTAAAAGCTTGACCTTTACTCACTAAGTTATTCATAACTTGAGTTATATACATCCTTTTTTAGTGGTTCCAACTCTAACAGAAACCTAACATATAAGGCTACAACTTTCATTAAGAAGACAAAACTTAATAAGGTCATTTAGATCACGTTTCAGAGCTTACAATACACAAACATATGTTCACACATTAGATTACACACTCAACTTCTAACTCACCTAGCTCGGTCAATTCTTAACATTTTTATGTGATTCGTGAGCCTAAATTGTAGCCTCAAATTCTTACTTTCTAAAAAAAACAATTGAACCCATTTTGGTTAACCACATAGAAATATATTAAACAAACACTAAGGTATGTTTATACGAAAATTTTCAGATAACACATATTCAACTTATATAAGGTTTCTAAAATATAATTCTACTTCCAAACCTCCAAACATTCTACTTTTCTATCTCTTTTGCTTATTATTATTACACCTCACAATTTCATTGATAATTATCAATTTTTCCATCAATGCCCTCAATGGAAGAAAACCTCCAACACCTAACACTTAATTCTTTTTATATAGAGAGCAATTCAAATAACAGAGCAGTTACTCAACTATTACACAATCAATAATATAATTAAGTTTTTCATAATTTAATAATCAGTAATATTCATATAAACAAACTAATCAATCGTATAAAACACATAAAACTTTAATCCCTATAAAGACTTAGAGTTCACCTTCACTACCTTATTTCTCATATAGAACCCAACTTTAACACAAGAGACTAATCACCAATATCCATTACTTTGTTCAATGATACTAATATCTAAGGTATAAAAAGGGAAAACCTCAATGTCAACATAATCATTATACTTCATCTATTTTGTCTCATAATTCATGACCTCTAACAATCAATAAAACTGATGCAGACATTCATTTGTACATCAAACATTTATCCATTCAACACTCGTTGTGGAGTTCATAACCCTTCAATAGCATACATGCAACATTGAACTTATCGAAACTTAGGGATCGCTTCATTACCCATTTACTCTATACATGCCACATGAGAGATAATTTTTCACCTCTTACCTCGAATGCTGACCTTGGATGGAAAAGATGTGTCTTCAAGTTCCCCAATGTTGTGCTCCTCAATCTTCCTTGACAATGTTCTCTTTGCAACTTTCTCCTCTAACCCCTAGAGTCAGAAAACGTGAAAACTAAAGTGTCATTCCCTAACCCCTATGAATTACCCTAGATTAATAGTTAGATTGAGCTTTTTAACACTAGACTCAAACTTAACCTTTAGATTATTGTACTACTTACACAATATTTATTTTATTTATTTATTTTATAAAATTAATTCTTAATTTATTCTAATAAATAAAAATATTTAATTTAAGCCTATTAATATAAAACTACACATTTTTATTAATATTTTATTTTTCTAAAAAAAAAATGGGGATGTTACAGAAGAAACTTTCCATAACTCAACTAGGCCATTGGAGATGAGGAAATGATCTAACCTATTGCATGAGGAGCCTTCCCCTAAAATCCATGTGAATCTTTTTACCCTACACTAGGATGTCCACCAGTTCTAGGATTCCTATAAAATGCTAAAAAATTGTCATCTCCTTCTTTGAATGGTAGGAAGATGAACCCATTACCTCTGTTGGACTTAATAATGCATTAAAGTCACCAGTTAAACACCACATAGCTCTAAGGATCCCCTCTTTTGTCATCATAATATCATCCCAAAACTTCCTTTTTCCAGCTTAAGAATAAGGAACATAGATAGTTAGTAACACACGAAAATAGTGAATACGTTCTTAAAAAAAACCCACCCCTAGAAAACTTTCACAGTGCATAAGAAAATGATAATCAAATAGTATTTTTTTCCAGATCAAAATCAAACCTCCAGTAAACCCATTTATCGACTTAATCCTCCATTTGCAGTCATCACTCCCCTAAACCTCCTTTACCTCCCAAGGTTCGACTATCCTACACTTAGTCTCCTGTAAAAAACATACTTCAATATTATTCAGTTGTAACGTCCTTTTTGATTAATCTCTATTTAACCTTATCCCAAAACACCCTTACATTGAGATAGGAGATCTTCATACTTGAATCTTACTATTTCTCCCAGTAGCCATTTCAGCTTTATCCCTTTCTTCCATCTTTTTAATCTCTGCTTCATAAACTTCATCTCTGCCAACCTGACCACCCCTAGTTCCTAAATTGCTTTCCACATAAATCTTTGCCTAGAAAGTTGGACTAGATGGCTTCCCTGTTCAGGCCTAGCACCCATTGAAGAATTTAAGGATACAATATGTTCAGTAGGATACCTGGAGAGGCTAAGAGCAGGGCAAGAAAGGCATGAATAAGCTTGTTGCAACGTAGCTTCATCCATATCGATTCTATCAATGTTGCATCGATGAGCATTCCACCAAACCCCTACCATCCTTAGATTGTCATTGTTGGAGCCACCAAATTTTTGAACCCTACCAATGACCATTGATGGTGACCTAGTGATTTGGTAATTGCCAAGTTTGACCCATCTTTATTCCTCACCAAGTGTTGCATTGAGGTGTCCAATGATTCTGATTTTTTACCTCTACCAAATGCAATTTGATCCTTATCACCACTGCCTGTACCTTGAGAAGTTAGACTCTGAATTAATTAAGAAGGGTCGAGATCCAACAATACCTTTGTGGGATTAAGAGAACAAGAAAGCAACCCCTTTTCTACCAAGCGATCACATTGAGCCTTAAACTAAGAAACTTGACAGCCTAACCCCTTATTACTAATTTCACATTGCTCCTCCAATGGACTTAAGCCCACTTTCGAATGCTCTTCTAAATTCACCTCCAGTACAAGTTTAAATAAGTTAGACTCTCTTCTCCTATTTGTGGGTATCATTGGAGAGTTCTACGACCCATCATCTGTGCTGCGACAATTTAAATTCAAATTTGAATCTTCTTTGTAATTAACAACCTGGTCTCACACTAATGATTCTCTCCTTAAGGCTCCCAACCTTTGCTCCATTAAGATCGGGTCCACATCTTCGTCACCGAATAAGAATGAAACATCACCAACGAAAGAGATATCATTTGCCTCTTTCTAGACCAAAGTATTGTCTATTAGCTCCTCTTATAACAAACAAATTATCATCAATGTTGACTCTTAACATATAATTAATCAAATCTTGCACCTTTACTAATTTCAAATCTAGCAACATCCAACCTCTTCCTTCTTTCAGCGGCTTCGTTAAGATATAAAAATTCTCCATAAAAGAGCTTAAAAGTTGGAAAAAATTCTCATTCCACACATGGGGTGGGACTCCAAAACACTTAATTTATATCCTCCTTTTAGTATCAATAAGTGATGCATCCCATTTAGATATCTTTGAAAACCATATAGGCACCTAATCAATACTACTATTAATATAGTCCTTAATATCATTTTCAGCATCAGTTTCTAAGAGGACCAAATTCATAGCCATTGGAGTAGCTCTTATACCGAAGAGTCCTTCTTAGTGTAACTTGCACTGGGTTGAGTAAGAGCTTCCCTTTATAATAACTTTACCCACATAAGCTTTAGATAATTTAGAGACCACCTTTGCTTCAGATTTGTAAGAGAAGTTGAATGTTGGTACTTTGTTATACCTCTTATCCTCCACAATCTTACTTCAAACTACGCTTCTAGAGTTTTTGAGAATGTGAGGATAAGAAGGTTTCTTCTTCTCCCCTGACAGGCTTTTTTCCATCACCCTAGTCGTGATTTTTCTTTTCTTGGTTATTCGCCTTGATTCCATTCTTACTTATATACTTCTTTCTAGGGAAACCTTCAAATTTATCAAACCTTGGGTAGTTTACCCACAATTTCATATCCCCTATAAAGATATTTATCCGGTTTCAGCGCCATGATTCATTTTTCACCTCTGCAAACCGAGCAAAACCAAGTCAATGACATTTCTTGTTTTCCTTGCTTGAAATCACTACCTCTCTAATTTTACCATGCAATTTAAATACCTTCCACATATCCCTAGCTCTATAATCCTCATGAAAATGAGTGAAATAGAAATATATCTGCTTTTCTTTAGATTTGTTGGATCTACTTTAAAACACGTCTAAAGTTTTATTAAACTAAGACCCAGAAGATTTCTCATGCCCAAACCTGTCTTTCATCACTTTTCACCACTCACTCTCTCCCTCTCCCATTCTCACTAACCTCTAAGAATTCATTAATTAATAAATTAAATGTTCCTTATTCTTTAACCACCCTTCTACCATAGTCCACATATATATGATTTGAAGATAATTAAAGGGTCAAATTAACGCATACAAAAAGATGGTGGTCCCTTCATGCAGAAACATTTAGTATATATCCGACTGGGATCAGGTGCTGGAAATGAAATAAATCGATAACACCAATTAGCAAATATTTGTTATTTATTTGCATAACTATAATTTTCACACACAGATTAATTAAATATAAAAGTAATTATTGAAACATTTTTATAACAAGTAATGATTAAAACTTGTGTATCGATAAATTAAGCGAAAAGAACTTGTGTATCGATAATTATATATTATTTTTCAAAATATATATAGCTTATATATTAAAAAATTCTAATTTAAAACTACTCATGAGTTAATTCTAACTTGTATATTGAGCAAAGTATTAGTCTGGCCAACTCATTTTTTACTCTAGGGTAATAATCATGTCGCATTGGAAGGCAACCTTTACTAAATACAATTCGGGTTAGGTCAACTTATTTTTTATTTTTGGTCCGATGGGTTGATTGGCCATTTGATAGTTCTACTTTTATGTATATTATGGTGGTAAAGTACAAGAACATTTGAAGATTCTCATGTTGCAACCCTTAATCAATATTTTAATTAAGATATATAATTTAATAATTGAAAATTTTTAATTTATAATAAAATAATAATATTTAATTACGGTACAAATGTTTGGTAAATACTACTCCTGACAAAAATTTATTTATAAGTACATAAAGAAAATTTTTAGGATAACATTTTAATAAAATTTTATATATTTTCAGCTAGTTCATATATTTATATTATATTGTAAATATTTTAACACATTCATCTTTCCAATATATTTTATATAAAAAAATACTATTTAACGCAAGCAAAAATCTTTTCATTTTATTAAACAAAATGTGACAGTTTATAAGTGATTTTTCTACTATTATTATCAATTGACCTTAATATATATCATTACAGTGCATATGTAATAAATATAACGTGCTTAAAAATATAGTATCAAATAAACATTTTCCGCTTATAAATAGAAAAATATACCAAATTTTTCATCACCATACAACATAGTTATTAGTAAACGTAAATCTAGATTGAAATTATAAAAAATTAAATAATTATTTTTTATTATAAATTTTTAAAGAAAACATTTAAATATTTTTATTTATTTATATTTAAAAATTATCAATAAGTTGAAGGACAAAAAACATATTAAGAAATGAAAAAAAAACTTGAGAAAATACTAAAAAACATAGTAAAAACTAACATTTCATATTTTTTTTATAAGAAAATATTTATTGTTAGTATGTTAATTTTGTTAGTAGAGATATTAGAACTTATGACTTCTCCCTTCCTATCTTTTCACAGATAGACATTATTATTAAACTAACTTTATAATTCCTACTATTTTTTAGTTTATCTTGTTAAATAGAAAATTCTTTAAACATTGAAAATAGTCAAAGAATAAAATCATGTCAACCCCTTGCGCTATTACTAAATTGTGTAAATCAAGATTAAAATACTTAGAGCAAATATTTCTATTTTGATCAATTGTATAACACAAACTACAAATAAAAAATATCTCCCAAATGTGATAAAAAGATTGACAAATCTTCAGATAATCTTACAATTAAAAAAAAAAACATCAATTATAACAATGTACCTTTTCTAGAGAAATATTAGTAACAAATGTTCTAAACTAATCAATGAAAGATGATGGGAGGGAAGATACCATCCAGCTTGATCAATACCATTATCAAATACTAATTAAGTGTTATGCAGAAAAAAGAAGACAGTTATTATTAGTTAAGAAAATGTTATGCGGGGAAAAAATAAGAAGAGAGGGCCGCACGATAATAGGAAAAATTCAAATATTAGAATAGAAGAAAACCAGGTAACGTGTATGAGAGAAATGAAATGAATATGTTTTTTTTAAGCCAATATATACGGTTAGGAAGTACCACATTGTCTACTTCAACTCGTGGAACTTATATATGGATTAGGTTACTTCTCTTAATGCTAATTGATTTTAAGATGCAATCTAATATGGTATAATCTTCATGCATGTAGGTAGGTTTTTATCACTTAAGTAGGTAGGTTTAAAGTTTGGATCCTCGTAGGAGGAAATTATGTCCATATAACTAGGAGGAAGTTTTGGTCAAAAAATACAATTAAAGAAGTAATTCTCTTAATTTATATAACTAATAAAAAGATTAAATAATGTATACTTAATTATTTTATATTGTTTACTATAGTCATGTATATTGTTTGACAAATGTGAGAGTTTTGATGTAAGGAGATTTTATAGTATTCAATAAATATATTTCAGTCATGAAACTATCCATCACTTATGATTTGCTACTTTAAAGAAATTGTCTATGGATATAATGAAAGAGTGAATGTAAAATAAAAAAAACTAAATTTTAACAAGAATATCAATAATGATCGTAATGAATAACCAATTTAATATTAAATTTTTTGATAAAACAAATATTTAAAACGAATAATAACTTCTTTAAATTTACTTGTGGAGTTAATAGATTACTTTTATTTATATAAATATATATATATATATATATATATATATATATATATATATATATATATATATAGTCAACAAATTTGATCGATTAATTTAAATTTAAAATAATTGTTATGATAAAGTATTTAAAGTCAATAAAGATAGTTTATAACAATACAAGCTCATATTTTAAATTTATTAAGATTTTTATGAAAAAATATCCAAGGTATAAAATAATTATAAATTATTAATTATCATACTAACATGTGTCTTTCTTATAAGTTTATTAACATCGTTATATGATAAATCCTCTTATATATAAAATAACAATTAAACTATTCAAGTTAATAAAAATTAATTACATAAACAATACATTTTTTTATAGAATATAAACAATAAATTATATATAAATAAATGTTATTAATTTATTAAATATTATAAATTAAAATTATAATCAAATAGTACATAAAGTAGTATATAGTAATATCTTTCTTACTCTTTCTTGTTATCCACTAGGAAATACCGAAGGATTGGAATAGATTTCTTTAAAATTCTTTTTTAAAAAATGATTTTATTGTAATTTAAAAATGCCTTTTACAAACAATCAACCTCCTTTAGAAAATTAGGATTCTTTTAAATAGTCAATAATAACAATAGAAACTTTGGTTATAAAAAACTATTCAAAAAGCAATTGATTTTGGATTCTCAAAATACAAATAAATATTCAAATTATACGACAGGACGATCACACTGATATATGATGTTGATAAGAAGATTTAAATGCACAAATACTTACTAAAGGTACATTATGCACAATAGTTAAGAATTACAGCTAGGTTTCAAATTCATAATTAATGTGAAAATTATCAAACTTTAAAATTTTAGTGAATTATGTTAACAAGTTTAACAAATAAAAATTAACAAGTTGTATGCAAAAAACATATAAGAATTACAAGTATGTAAAATCAAGGATAGAGAATTAAACAAAAAATTTATACTGAAATCACTTGCCCAATGTCCAGTGTGTTAGCTTGACAACCTGAATCAAACTTTTTTCATAATAGATGGAGAAACAAACACTACACACACAAAGTCTATAATTAACCTTCTCTTGAACCATATAAGATAAACCCTATCATAAGGATTTATTGAAAAACTCGGCTTATTCCAGAACAGCCAAAATACTAAACAGCTTGTGAAACCATATCATAAGACTTCATCGGGAAACCTTATCTTAAAAAACAAAACAATATTAATTGTTAAATGATGGAATGATAATTACCTGGATTATGCCAATGTAAATAATGAAGATCAAATCACAAGAGATCACAAGAGATATCCAAATTTGGAGTAATCTTGCTTTATTAAATGAAATGCCTTGATTGAATTGATGAGAGAAAACTACTTTTTTAAGAATTTAAGTAAACCTCTTTAAGGTAGTAAAAATGTTATGAAAGTGTAAGCATGATTTTTTTCCAAATAGTTTCTTTAATTTTCTTGACCTAATTTTCAAAATAAGTTGCCTTTAGATAGAGAAAAAAAATCAAATCATGACCCTGTAATTGATTACATAAGTGGGTAATCGATTAATTCAACCAGAAAAGACTATATTGGTCCATCTCACATTTGATAATCAATTATAGGTTTTGGTAATCAATTAATTCAATAGAGATTTACCAGAATTTAGTTTTCGAGGCTTAAGATAGTGGATCATTAAGTCTGGTAATCAATTGTCACAATGAGAAACTTAAAATTCAGTTAAATTTCTCTCTATTTGAAATGTAATTGAAATAATCGATTACAAAAACAAATAATTAATCAATTGTGATCAATATTCAAGACATCTTAACTTACGTTAAAGTGAAAAAAAGTTTTTGCACATTTGAAAAGTAAAACTTTAATAAAAACTAAAATTGAAGATAAAAAATATAGTTATAACTTGTGAAGGGAACTTAACCCTTATAAAATGTAAACTAAAACATGCAACATAAATATTACATTTGAGATATTTTAAAAAAAAAACTCAAAAACCAAAATAAAAAATATATGTATCATGTCATCCCGGTGTAACTACATTTTAAAAATTTTTTTTAGGTATCTTCATATGTTTTCGGTCAAACCGTTCGATCCTAATTTATAACACTGCTAGGATATGGGGAAAAAAAAAGAAAAGAAGGAAAAAGGATGATACATAAACCAAGGAATTTTTTTACATTAGTTGTGAGTGGACTATGTGGTGTATATTGTTTGCCACATAAGTCCACAAGGGAGTGACTAAAGTCATATTTTAAAATATGAAGGTTTAATTCAACAATTTAAAAAACATGCAAGAATCAATCCCCATGTAAAATAAAAAAATATATTATAATTGTACACAAACTGACTTAAAATTAATATTATCAAAATTAATTATACTCAATTTTAAATAAAATCACCTCAATAGTATAATTTTAAATTAATTATACTCAAAATTAATTATAAAGTAAAAAAAATATTAATTACATAAAAATACAAAATTAGATCATAATAGAAAATGTTTATATTATCGATGTATATTAATTAATGAATTCCCTCTCTCCATATATAACTTCATAAAAAAATCATCGTTTCCTAGCTATAAAAAGAGCTATAGTAAAATATAGATTCTTATTTCTAGTCTAAATGTTAAATACGTGTTTAAAAAGTATTATAAAAAAGTTGCACAATTAATCTTAAAAAACTAATTTAAAAATCCTCTAACTAGAACTATAATGGTCAGTAGCTGTTTGGCGTTGAATATAGCCATGTTAAGTTACATTTAATGATTAATTATTGTTTCCCCCTCACTGTGACTGTTAAATAGCTTTTGAAGGTGTCAATAAATATTTATTATATCATATCATCATATTATAATAAAACACAAAAAGCCATTCATGCATTTTATAAAAACATGTTTTATTAACAATTAGGAATAAACTTTAGCACTAACTACTAATTGATAAATTTGTTGTATATTGCACAAGTATTTTTAGATTTAAGTAAGTTTGTTAAAAAAGTTAAAAAAAAATTGATATTTATATCGTTAATTATAAAATTTAATAAATAAAAAATTATAAAAATATTTAAGCTAATATATTTTGTATAGTGAGTCAAAAAATTTAAATTTTAAAAGAACTAAAATCATAATTAATTAAATTTCATTCTTGGTATTTAAGAAAAATAAAAAATAAAATCAAATACTCGATATAAAACAATCACATTGTTCAAAAAAATAAAGTATGGAAACTGAAATTTATAATAATGAAGTATATTAACAGAAAGTGTTAGACAAATATTTTATTATAATTTTTTCTACTCTCTTTCTTTCCATCCACATAAAAGCTATCCACCTACACTCTATTTTGAGATGAGATTGAAGTCAAGGGGGAGAAATAGATGAATAAAAAACAAGAAGATGGAAAGGAAAATAATAAATATAATTTAATAAATTATATGAAAAATAATAAAAAGAAGTTGTATAACTATAACTACTCATAATGATTAGAAAATTATTATTCTTATATTAACAATAACTTTTTGTTTATTTATTTATCAAATGTCATAATAATAGAAAAAAACAATATTATATGAATTATTGTACATAAATGACGTTTGTAGTAAATAATGGGAATAAAAATAGAATATTTATTGGTGTGGATAGTAAATTTACAGCTTGGGTTACTGTAAAATGAAATGAAATGAAGGAAAGGGAAAATGAAAATGAAAAAGGAGTAAAATTGAATTACGTGATGAAATGGGAAGAGGGAGAAGGAGAAGCATAGGTTTGGTTAGTATTGAGTAATATATTCCAAAAAATTGATGTTTATAAGCAGAGTTATGTGCATGCGTTGGAAGGCATCTATTCCAAAACTCACCACCTACCACTGATAACTCCATACCTTCTTCTTCTTTATCATCACTTGCATTTCCCTTCTAAGTTGTAATTCTGCTTTCTCTTATTCTTCTGATTGCTCCACCCCACACACATGGGAATACGATTCTCGCTTATATAGACAGACACACTTGCTTTTCCTGACACCCCCTTTCTACTTTGTTGAGCCTCTTAACTTGTGATGGGGCCATTTCTAAGATCTGGGGTTTGAGCCTTCTCTCTCGTCCTTGTTTGGTTGTGGGTGTCTTAGCTCTTCAATTTGAGTTTCCTGGTTCCCTGTCTGTTTGATGAATGTGTGCTGTTGTGTGAATTGATTGATAATGTCTTTGTAGGTGTCCGGGAAATGGGGTCTAATCTTAATGCTGAATTATCCAAGAAAACTTCCATTTTTGGTCTCAAAGTTTGGGAAATTGTTGGAATTTTAGTTGCATTGTCTATAATAGTCATTCTTTCTGTGGTCTCACTTTGCCTCACGTCAAGGAAGAAATCTAGAAAAGAAAAAGATAGGATTCCCATAATTCAAATACCTAGTGTGTCCAAGGAAATCAAGGAAGTGGGAACTAATGTATTTGCTCCTCGTGATGGAATACTTGTTACAATTCAGGATAAGTCCAGTGCCAGTGACAGGGAATCAGACAAAGTCATGGTTCATTTAGGTGTGGGGAAGAAGAAGAATGGGGATGGCAGCACTCACTTAGATTCATTTCGATACATAGAGAAAGATGGAGGTTGTAATTCACGCTCTGAATCAGGAGAAGAAGGTAGCTCTGGCACGTTTACTGTGTGCAAGCAATCTTCTTCATACCCTATACCAGCTCCTTCACCTCTATCTGGCCTCCCAGAATTCTCTCACTTGGGTTGGGGTCATTGGTTTACCTTGAGGGATCTTCAACTTGCTACAAACCGTTTTTCCAAGGAAAATGTCCTTGGCGAAGGCGGGTATGGAGTTGTTTATCGGGGACAGTTGATCAATGGAACTCCTGTGGCAGTTAAAAAGATACTCAATAACTTGTGAGTTTCAGTACAATATCCACTCTTGTTCCCCTCATTCTTTTCTTCTTTTTCCTCGCTATTCAACTCCTTAAGCATCTTTGTTTAGCAGTGGTCAAGCAGAGAAAGAATTTAGAGTGGAAGTTGAAGCTATTGGCCATGTCCGACACAAAAACTTAGTTCGCCTTTTGGGGTACTGCATTGAGGGAACTCACAGGTATTCCAATTCTCAACTATAGTAGTCTGTAGTCCCATCATCTCACCATGTATGATTTTATATCGTTAGTCTGCTACACGGTGGTTGGTGAGGTTGATGTCATTGTCATGTTCACTGAAACATATTTCTCCTATTGTCATATATTTTCAGGGTGTTAGTTTATGAGTATGTCAATAATGGAAACTTAGAGCAATGGCTTCATGGAGCTATGCGTCACCATGGATACCTTACCTGGGAAGCACGTATAAAGATTCTCCTTGGCACAGCCAAAGCGTGAGTCTCTGCATCTATGTTGCTTCCATTTTTTCCTAGTCCTCGTATAAACCATGGTACTTGTTTCAGGCTTGCATATTTGCATGAAGCAATTGAGCCGAAGGTGGTACACCGAGATATCAAGTCGAGCAACATATTAATTGATGATGATTTCAATGCCAAGGTTTCTGATTTTGGCCTGGCCAAGTTATTGGGTGCTGGGAAGAGTTATGTCACCACAAGAGTTATGGGAACTTTTGGGTCAGTAATTTTGCGCTTTGCCTGTCATAGTGACTAGTGATGAAGTTTTCCCATGCTCAGCATTGTTAAACTTCTGTAATAAAAAATTATTCTTTTATTTTGTTTTTTGCTATAAATATTTCACAGGTATGTGGCTCCTGAATATGCAAATACTGGCCTCCTAAATGAAAAGAGTGATGTTTATAGCTTTGGAGTTTTGCTATTGGAAGGAATTACTGGAAGAGATCCAGTTGACTATGGCCGACCAGCAAATGAAGTGAGTAAACTTAATTTTACCTTGGGCTCAAAATCCAGCTTTCAGTATGTGTGCACTGTGTGTTTCTTGAGCAATTCACCAAAATTTTGTGTACTGGTTCAAATCCAGCTGTAACTTTGATTTATTCAGTCAAATTGTGATACTGAAGAAATTGCATAGTTGTATCTTGTATGGCTATTGTTTAATATATCCTGAGGAGTCGTGGGTGAAAATTGACCAAATTTTCTAGCTAGATGCTTTAGCAGTGGATCTATTCGTATGAAAAATCTATCCTGTAACTTTCTGTTTTCAATTGTCTGGTCCATGACTGCTCTATAATCTCTAATTATTTTCTCCAACACTTACGAGAAGCAAATAATTTAGACATTAGAGAATGACCCGATGCGTGAGGCTCCCACCTGGTGAAATCTGGGGAGGGTAACACATGCGCCTTATTCCGCAGGTCGAGAGGCTGTTTTCAGGATTTTAACCAGGGGCTTGGGACGTTGTTGGAACATTACGCTTAAACATTAATTGACTATTTTAAAACGGCAATAGGGATTAATGTTAATCTTCACTTTTGAAGCAAAACTTTCAAAAATAGTAAACATATAGCAGTAACATTCTCAACAACGGTAGGAACTATCTTTTTCTTCTGTTCATTATTGCCACCACTACTTTACGAAAAATACTTATTGCTCCTTGAGAAAGAACTTTTTCTTGATCTGCAGCTTTCAGTGTGTACCATCTGTCTTCCACCTTAACAACATTTCAAATATTACATACCAGGGGTAATGCATTGAATGATACAGAAATGTTTTTCTCCCCAGAGAGAATCTATAATTATAAATTTCTTTTTATTCTTCTACTACTGTTATCACTTATCAGTTGGCGGAACCCTCCCTGGTCCCTCTAACAAATTTCATTACCCTGTCCTTGCGAAGGTTATTGTAAAGTTCTTCTAAGTTTCTAACACTGGACATTTGACCTCCAAAAAATTGGGGAAGTAATTTGAAGAGTTCATGACCAATCACATCAAGTGTAACTATAAAGTATATGCACTCTGGCCTGGCACCTGCAATGTTTATATGTGGATTAGATTGTGGAGGGCTATAAATATCTTCACCACCTTTTGCTCGATTATTAACAAGAAACTGCGTGTTCTTAATAACTTATTTCTACATGACTTTCTGATCAAGTGTTAGAACTGACCTATACCAATTATCTGCAATGCTTTTAGGTGAACCTGGTTGATTGGCTGAAGATGATGGTTGGAAGCAGAAGATCAGAAGAAGTGGTGGACCCCAATATTGAGGTGAAGCCATCCACCAGAGCTTTAAAACGGGCTCTCTTAACTGCTTTAAGATGTGTAGATCCAGATTCTGAGAAAAGGCCCAAGATGGGCCAAGTCGTTCGTATGCTGGAGTCAGAGGAATACCCTTTACCAAGAGAGGTTTGTTTTTCCTGCTATCATGATTTAAGTCCTCAAACTTTGTTGCTATCTTTTTCCTTTCTACTTTCATGAATACTCTCAATCTTGTGTGTTTTTCTTCCTTTCCTGTCTTAGGTAATATATTGTCTGTTTGGATTCATGTTAGGTGACTTAAAATCGCATCACCAACTAACGTGATTTTAGATGGATGTGCACATGTTTTGTTTCACATTGATCATTTGATTCTAGGTGTAGAATTAATTGAGTTAAAGCAACTATAGCTATTTATTTCGTTGGGAAAAATATATATTCGAAGTTTTACTTTTAACATCTTTTAGAATGAAAAATATTTGAACATAAATCATATAAATTCAAAAACAATTTTGACCAAAATTAATTCGACAGATATTCACCCAAGCACATACTAATTTTTTTGAGCCAACAGATAAGCCAAACTACCATGGCTTTTGATGCCACCGGAAGTATGAAATTGGTGGGTGTGTATAAAATATTTAAAATATTGAACCCACAAGTCAGATGATCCAATGTTGTATTCGTCATGATTTTTTGTTGTAAAAAGCATATCAGAACAAATAAAGTTATATTGTCTTTTTTGTTTTTTCAAAAAATTAATGTATTAGCCCTTGCTATTCCATCATAGGGATGATGGATGAATGATGTTTTTAGGCTGACATTTGATTTCATTGGTTGTATGAATGTTCAGGACCGAAGACACAGAAGAAGAAATCGAGAGGGTAGTGGAGAAATGGAGTCCCAGAAAGAATATTCTGACACAGACAGGAGTGAGATTCAGGATTCCAGAGAAGAAAGAAGAGGTTGACAAGTGACAACACAAATGGCCCTAAGATGGATTGTTACTGAGAATTCGGTGCGGTAGTTGGGATGTATAAAGTGCTAGTTTTTTTTTTTCTTCATAGTTTTTTAAGTTCTTTGATTTTTTCCTACCTATGATGGGCATTTCAAAGGGGCTGGTACAGCTGGAGATATTTTTATTTTTAATATTATTTCCCATGAATTTGTTCTTGGTGTTCTTTGTCTGTAGGATAGCTATTGTTTGTGTATGAAGGTGGATGCTATTTCTAAGATAAGAACCCATGATATTGGGGGTGTGTACAGAATTTAACATCTTAATTTCAAAATGTGATCCATAAATCTGCTGCTATGGGAACGTGAGAAAGATAATGATTTTGATAGAAACTCCTCACAAGACTTTTTCACTCCGTTTAGAGTGTGAAAAAAAGAAATAGGCTAAGATAGAAAAATGACAAGGAAAAATGGATAAGAGAGAAATAAGAAATATGATAGAAGAAAATTTTAAAAAAATATATTATAAGGTTATTTGGTATGAATATAAAATGTGGGGGCGGGGGAATTATATTGAATATAAAAAAAATAGATTTTATCTTTATACTAACACACAAATCATTTAACTGATTATGATGTATATAATATACAATAACATCTACGGATAACAAAGTGTATATAATAAATTATAATCATATAATTGATTAAATATGCTTCTTCTAGGAATGACAATGCTTATTTAATTTATTATAATGTACCTACAATCTGTTTTTTTTTTTTTTTGAGAAGTTATGATTATACATCTAAGCTGCATCATAGTGCATTAATTAATTGTGCTTATATATTTTATTACATATATGGTGTACCTGTAAGGATAATAATCAAATTATAATATGAATATAATCGATTACCAATTCCATTATCTGCACACAAAATTGGTCACCAAATGAAATAATAATCAATAATAGTAGCATATAATAAAAATTAAAATAAAAATCAATTACCACCTAGAAAACAACTGATCAATTATGAGAAAAAGGGAAAATTAAGAGCGAGCATTACCAGGATGGACTAAATCTTATATGCTAGATCGAGCAACAACGTGAGGTTTCAACAAGATGAAACATATGTCACACCTCTCTAAAGTTAACATATTTTAAACTAAAGTTAAATACATTCTTATTATTTATATTATTTTCCATTTTAAAAAGTTTGGTTATCAAGTGGATTTCAATACGGGTTTGTACCGTTTCTAGCAGTGAAGTTTCTCTACCTAAATCTTTAGCCATTAAATTTAATGAGTAAATGACATCAATTAGGTTAAAAATTATAAATTTATGTTTAAAAAACAATATTATTACCTATAAAAAAATAATATTATTGTGTCTATGAATATTCCTATTGAACTACATTTGCATAAATTATATATAAAATTAAATTTCACAATAAATAAATATTTTTAAGTATTTAAACTATATTATAAATGCTATAAAAATCCAAAAAAATTTAAATCATGGACTATAATCATGAAAAAAATAAAATTTTAAATTTTAAATAAAAATATTGACGGAAAATATTATAGTTTAATTTAAATTTTAATTACAAAAAATAAGTATTTGTTATGAATAATCTAGAGATATTATATTGTATTTAAATTCATAATTTTTAGTCTAATGATTTTATCCACTCATTAAATCTAATGGCTAAAAATTTGGCTGGAGAGGATCCAGACTCTTTCAACACCTGGTTTAAATTGTCTTGTATTTGATATTTGGTTGAAAAAGTAATTGGGGTCTCAACTCTCTACAGAAGGAATTTCTTTGTATAGTCTTGCATCGCATTCTAATGTGTATTTAGAGAATTTCGATTTTCACTACTATTATTTTAATTGCCACCTACTATTTTTAATTTTTTTTAAATACCCAGTTGAGCCCCTTTAAACCTATCTTCTTCTTAAATGATTTGACCATATCTCTCACTCTCACGTTTCCTCTTTTCCAGCATCCTCTCTCTCAAATTCCCACCTACATTTTCTCCTCTCCTCTTTGTTCGTCCATCCTCTTTCCCTCTGTCGCTCCCCTCATCATCCGCTCCCCTCGCTGTCCTCTCCCTTCACTATCCTCTCCTTTTTGCACAACCTTAGTTCATTGTTCTCCTAGTCCCAACATGCTGTTGCACGGTTTAACATTTCGGCAAGATCCAGTGGAAGAGTAAAAAAAATTTGAAATTTTTTTAGTCTCCGACGAGATCTCACCAAAGAGTAAAATAAATTTTGAATTTGAAATAAATATTGTTTTAAATTTCTATGCTAAAATTATTTTAAAGGCAACTTATTTAAACAAAACAAAATTTGTTATAAATTATATTTTTTTACGCTAAAAATATTTTTAAGTAAATTATATTTAAACAAAAAAAAATTTTGTAATAAATTATATTTTTACGCTAAAATTTTTAAGGTAACTTATTAAATCAACTCAGCCTATTATATATTTAGCTTAACGCAAATCATAAAGTGAGTTTTTTTTTTTAAAAAAAATTAAACTATAAAGTGAAGTCTTTAAATTAATAATAATATTTTATTAAAATTAATTTGATAAATCAAAGGTTACCAAATTTTATTTTTGAACTTCAATAAACCTATCCAATGAATAAGTATTGAACACTCTACTAGGTATTAAGCACATGATACGAAATTTTATTGTTTAAAATCTTTAAAATTTAATTGGTGTTGCTATTTTTGTGGTTTTTAATTTAAAATAGTATTGCTATTTTTTTAGTTTATTGTTTAAGATATTTTTTAAGTAAAAAAATGTTATTTTATTTATTTATTTATATTTTTTATAATGCTTTTATAAATATGTCTAAGACAGATGAAACTATTTATAATTTTGATGTTGGTAATCAACGTGTAGATCCGATTACGTTTGCACATAAAAGGTGAATGTCGACACAACATTATGCGATTGAATACCAGCGTATTGTGCAGGAAGAACCCCTGATAATGGAATTTTCAAGAGGACCAGAAGATATTAGTCTTTTAGTATCATATGATGATCATGTAGCACATGAAATCTGGAATGACGAAGTAAGTCTAAGTTATTTAATTTATTAGTTTTTTACTATAATAATTACATATTTATTATATTAATTTATTTAATAAATTACGCGTTTATTATAGTTTTTAATTAAATATTTGGTTAGTGTAGTTCATGTAGTATATTCATGTATTTAATTTATTAATTTTTTAGTATAATAATTTAATTTTTTTATTTTTTAGTATAGTAATTACATTAATTTTTAATGTACTTAATTTATTATTTTTACTATAATTACTTAATTTATTATTTTTACTATATTAATTTACTTAATGAATTACGCATTTAGTATAATTTAATTAAGTAGTTGATTTGTGCAATTAATCATATGTAGTATATTTTATGTATTTAATTTATTATTTTTTAGTATAGTTATTTTATTTCTTATTTTTTTTAGTATAGTAATTTAATTAATTTTAAGTGTACTTAATTTATTATTTTTGCTATAGTATTTAATTACTTAATTATGTATTTGGTATAATTAATAGTTTACTCTCTTTTTATAGGTCCATGCTAACCTTAAATGTATAGCACACAGATGGAAACTGCAGATGATTGGAAAACCTCACGTTGAAATTCAAGATTATGTTAACAATTGTGGGTTATTGCTGTTATTTAGCTACACATTCGAGACAATTGACGCAACCCTTATTTGTGTCTTTGTGGAGAGATGACACAAGGAAACATCTAATTTTCATCTACCTATTACGAAGACGACCATCACACTTGATTATGTGTCCTGCTTGTTGCTGAAGAGTAAAATAATTTAGGGTATATTAATATTTTTCCTAGAAATAGGTGTGAATTGAAATTAAAGTAGGTGGGAATTGAAATTCATGTGTATTTATTACTCTTAATTGGCTTTTGGAAGGTATGATATGAAGGTGTAGGAAAAAATTATGGGATGCTAGAGAAAGTCTCCTTAAGAAATAACAATCGGAAATGGGAAGACTCATATTCTCTTCGGCTCTCTTCAGCATTAATAAAAGTTGTTGATCTTATTTTAGAGAAAAAATGATTTTGTTATGAATTAATAAACTAATAATATATTCATAGTTTATTTGAGACAAAAAACATTGCAATATTTTATATAATTTGTCATATTAAAATGAGGGGTTAACGTCTAGAGACACTAACATTGTAAAAAAATTTTACACCATCATTCAATCCCAACTCGTTGTTATTTAAACTCATATAAAGTTAAGGCTTTATCTTCTTGCACCTTTCTATTTTCTCACTAAACCTCCATATTCTTTTAAAATGATAAAAATACCCTTAGGTAAAAAATACTGTTAAGTTAAAAATATGCAGTAAAAAACTTGTGAACAAGTCCAGATTAGTTAATCCGGACTAGTTAAAAAGATTGCGAGTTCGGATAGCTAATCCAGACTTGTTAAAAAACTTATTTTTTTAATGTCTAGATTAGCTAGTATGGACTTTTTAAAAAATCAAGTTTTCTAACAAATTTGGATTAATTAATCCGGACTTTGGAAAACAAGTTTTTTAACAAATCCGGATTAACTAATCCAAACTTGCTAAATGAATGTGAAGTGGAAGAAATCCGAACTTACCATAGAATTCAAAATCCTAACTTGATCATCCTAATTTGATTGGGGGCCGTCAGTGTATGGTTCTTAATTGAATCATGTTGTGTAGACACAGAAATTCAAATTTTTTTCACTTCACATTCATTTAACAAGTTTGAATTACCTAATCTGGACTTGTTAAAAAACTTGTCATTTCAAAGTACGGATTAGCTAATCCAGATTTGTTAAAAAAATTGATTTTTTAAAGTCCAGAGTAGCTATAATTTGGACTTTGAAAAAATAAGTTTTTTAACCAAGTCTGAATTAGTTAATTTGGACTCACAAGTTTTTTGCTGCACATTTTTAACTAGGGTCTTTTTTACCTAAGCACATTTTTGTCTTTTTAAAAGAATATGGAGGTGTAGAGAGAAACTAGGGAGGTGCAGGGAGAAAAATTTTAAAGTTAACCAACTTACTGAAAGATTGTAATTTTTAAATAAATATTTATTCATGTAATTTTATGGCATATATTTTTTTTAATTTATAGTGGAAGAATATTATTTTGCCTCATTTTTTTAGAGGATGTAACAATTTTTATTTTCTTAACTTTTTATCTTATCCATTTATTTATATCTTATGACTGGAAATGTAATTGGAGAGAGATGGAGAGGAAACATGTTAGAGAGAATCCATTCTTGTGACACAATGTTGTGAAAGAATCTCTTATGCACTTTATCTTCAAGTGTATGTGTCACAATGTTGTGGTCGAACTCCTGATGCACTTTCTCTTCCCATGCGTATCCTACATGGCTATACTTCTCAAGGATGTGTCAAACACTGTTATATAATCCATAATGCACTTTCTCTTTTAGCATCTCTCCTACACTTCTTTGAAAATAATCACATTATTGTACTGTGAGTAAAAAATGGTATATAATAAATTTTAACTTTATGTGTCACATCCCATGAAGGTTTAGGAGTCACTCATGTTAACACTTGACCTTAATGTGTGTGTCTCACATAATTAAATGATCTTATTTCTAATTGAATTTTTTAATAAATAGATACCAAATTGAAATATGAGATATAAAAAATAAAATTAATTACGCTAATTGACTTTTTGGTGACATTTAATTTGGTGTACAAGAGTTAATTCAATTACTTACAACATGGAAAAAACATACGTTAACAATACATTTAAATTAAACTTTTTTAAAGCATAAATAGTTTATGCACTGCAAAATTATCTGATTATAAATTAACTCTTAACATAAATTTACAATAATTATAATTTATGTAATTTTCTACATTAATTGGACACAAAAATGAAATCATTTCAATAAGTAAATAGTTTATAAACTAATAATATAATAAAATTCACACACTATTTTTTTAATTCAATAAATTTATATAAAAGATAAGACAAACACAAGAAATGTCTCCCTGAATACAGGACCAATGTCAAACATACATAAATTATTAGATAAATATCCTAGTCTCGCTAAACCATCCAGTCACTCAATACAATAACCTAAAGTCCTTATCCACTTTGGCAAGTATGAGTTGATAAGTATGTTACTTTACACCATTCTCAGGAACTCACTTGAATGGCAAGGATAACTTATTGAACCTCTGACAGTATTGCTCTAAATATTGAAACATTTATTTCTTTTCACAAATATCAAACTACAGTGTACCACACAAAATTCCATGTTGTTATTTCTCACTAGCCCCCCCCTTCAACTAGATCACCAAACTACTCCAAATGATCTCAAATTGTTATAGGGAGCACTGCCCTGCACCAATCGCACAACGCTCCCTAAACCTTGCTTGCTACCTTACAGGATAGAAAACACATGACTCACTGATTCTGGAATACCTCCATACTACTCGCACCTAGCCTTTTCCCATTAGAGAATCCTCCGCTTTACTAAATTATCTTTTGTAGGAAGTCTATTAGCATCCATCCTCTAGACCACCATTGAATATTGGCCTGAACCATCCACCTTCCATACTCACCCACCCTGAGCACCTGTGGATAGAACTACATACCTATTTAGCTCAATAGATCAGCCAACATACAAACCTCACAAGCAAATAAATCCTACATCATGCCCACTTATAATAGTTCCCCTCCTGGTCCCATATATCCTTTACCGCGACATATTGATTCATCAAAACTCTGTAAAGTCTCTGGTATTCCTCCTGAAAGTTTCGATTTCCCATCCACACCTCCTTCCAAAAGGAAACAGATCCTCCATCTCAAATATCGCGCCACCAGTTGGAGCTTCCGGCTCCCCTTCCTACCACCGACTGCAGATCTACCCACCATCTAGAACAATTAGTGCTTCTGAATTCCCAATTTTCACCTTCACATCCATACTTGGCTTTCAAAAATTTCACCTAGAGACTTTCCCTTTCTACCTACAGGCGTCGTTTTCACTTCCCTAAATTCGCCCTATTAAACTTTCCTAAATCTCTCAACCCCAATCCCCTTGTTTTCCCCAATTTTCCTCCTACAACATTTCTCCTAGGACCTAAGTCACCTTCTTGTTTTCCCCAATTCTTCCCTCTCCCCCCACAAAAAATTAGACAACATTGCATGCAATTTGGTTATAATACCTCTGGGTGCTTTATAAAACGCCAGAAAATAAGTTGAGAGGGATGACAAAACTACCTTAATAAGGACTGCCCATCCAGCTAGAGTAATGTGATTGTTTCCAAGCTTTGCAATCTCTTGCACACCACCTCCACCATAGGACACCACATTTCTTGTTTATAAGGGTTAGCTCGGATCGGTAAACCCAAGTACTAAAAGGGCATCCCTCCCACCTTGCAATTCAATCATGATGCTTCCTTGCCTAACCACTTCTGATCAACATTCACACCAATAATGTGACTATTGTAGAAGTTTACCTTAAGGCTTGATACTAGCTCAAAATTCTATAGTACCGCTTTCATCATCACCATTGACTCCTGATCCACCTTCTAAGCAATAGAGTGTCATCTACAAATTAGAGATGTGATACACCGACCATTTTTGTCCCTACAACATATTCCTTCCATCACCCTTCCCTTACTGCCACCTTCACTAATTGGCTCAAGCCTTTAGCTGCAATAAGGAACAAAAAAGGTGATAAAGGGTCACCCTGTTAAGCCTTTGACCTACCATGAACTCCTCGGTAGGGCCGAGCTCACACATTCGTTTATCCAATTATCTATTTGCCCCTAAACCCCATGTCCTACATAACACCCCACAATACTTCCAACAAACTGAGTCGTATGCCTTCTCGATATCGACCTTTATACAGATCAAGCACTCCTTTGTTCTGTGTGCGTCTTCCACCACTTCATTGGAAAATTGACGTCCTATCATGAATGCAAATTGATTTTCTGAAATGACTTGATGTCATTGTTGCCATCCTCTTTGCTAGGACCTTTGCAAGCAGCAATTTATACATGCACCCCACCAAGGAGATAGGGCAAAAGTTGCCTATGGAAGTTGGATTACAGTTTTTTGGTACAAGGGTGATAAACAAGCAATTCCCTCCCTTTACTAACTTGCCATTTTCATGAAACTTGCCAAAAAACCCCATGAAGTCATCTTTTACCAATTCCCAAAATTCCTTAAAAAATTGAAAGTTTAGACTATCAGGTCCTGGGCTCTTAAAAATATCACAAAACTGTATGCCTCTTTAACTTGTTCCTCTGAAAACTCCTTCGCCAATCCTTCCTTAGCCTCTTCGGTTAGTTTCTTTAGAAGTCAACCATCCATTCTCAGCCTACTCCATTCTTGCTTTTGGAAATGACTGGTAAAATAATCCCTAAGCCTAGCTTTTAGGCTATTCACCTCCCCTACTTCCTCCCGTCGAAGTTCAAACTTAAGATCTTATTCACCCTCCTTTACTTTGCCAAAACACAGTGAAAAAATTTTGAATTAGTATTTCCTTCCTGTAACTACTCGACACGCAACTTCTGACTAGCTAAAGAGCATTTTATCCCTATCCACTTCCTCAGGTTGGCCAGATGCCTCACTATTTCACTTCTAACTTGATCATTTGTACTCCCACTTTCCTCTTTTAAATCCAATTTTTGAAGTGCCTCCCGAGCTTCTACAATTTTCTTATCAATATCACTAAACACCTCATTATTCCATCCCTTCAACTTACCTTTAATCTACTTTAGTTTCTCTTTTAGAATGAACCCCTTCTTTCCTTCAATAGTGAGTTTTTTCCATTCCTCTCAACAAACAGATGAAACCTCTTATCCTCAAACCAACAGTTTAGAACTCGAAATGGTTTAGGCCCCCAGTCAATCTCCCGTTCCACCAATATTACCAGGTAGTGATCTGACACACTCCTCTTTAAACCCTATTACCCCACCTAACCCCAGTCATCCACAAATTTGACTGATATTAAGAACCTATCTAGGTGGCTCATAATTGTGCCATTATTTTGAAACCAAGTAAACTTCTGACCCTCCATAGGCAAGTATAGCAGATTTCCATTTGCAATGAATTGGTTGAAGTTAGCCATCTCTTCTACCTTTAGATTACTCTATTCCCTCGTTTCTCCTCCGCACATGTAATAGAATTAAAATCTCCTATAAAACACCAATAGTGTCTGCCTCTATTATCCAAACACTGCAATAATTCCTCCGAACACTACCTCTTGCCTTCAGTATCACAGGATGCATACACATTCACTATCATGGCTATACTCTCACTTCCACGCCACCTCCCTACCCCCTAAAAACGTATTTCCTACAAAATTGTTTTCGAGTTGGAACTATTGTAGATCCCACATTACCAGTAATGCTCCTAACATGCCTCTGGAAGGCTTGAACACCCATCCAACCTCCATATTTCCCCAGAGGAACTCACATAATCCTGCCTCTATAACCTCCATCTTTGTTTCCTGAATACATAGCATACCTGGTTTCTGTTCACCAATAAACCTTTTTACTTCTCATTTCTTCCCCCCTTCCAATGCTCTGATATTCAAGATAATAATTTTCGGGAACACTTCTTTTCCGGCCCTTCCTCGCTTGCTCTCCTATCCATTGATTCCATTTGATTCTACCTTCTAAATACTTCTTCTTCATCCTTACACCTAATTCCCATGTTTTTCCCAATTTCCAAAACCTCCCTTGCCTTTTCTTTTTTGAACTTGTTTTTCCTCTCCTACCTCATCAAGCGCCTTTCCCTAATCGTCGTCCCCTCTCTCGCATCGCTTTACTAGCGAAGTTTTCATCGGCCTCCTTCTCCCCACTCTTTTACGACCTCTATAAACCTTCCCATCTCTCACTGCCTAGCTTCCTCCCTCTCCTCAAATCAACTGTGAATGATACACCACTGCCACCTCCACCAAATCTTTTTCCTAGCGACCACTTCCCCTCCTAAACTGCCCCTACCTTCCAATTACCATTCGCTGCAACTTCACTCAATTTTCCACCTTAACATCATTCTCCTTCCCCTGCATATAACCATATGTCTACTAACTCAAATTGTGAGAGCTCTTCAGGGAAATTTCTCCTCCCTTACTTGCCCACTCGCTTAACTTATACTGAGTATTTGAATCGTCTTCTTGCTAGTTTAGTTCGCAAGTTTTTTATATTAGCCTCTAATACCTCCAATAATGCAAAATCAGATTCATACCCAACGTTCCTCTTGTCACGACTACAGTCCATTCCTGTTCCAATTTGCATGATGCTTTCTTCACCTTTCCGTTTCTCACCCAGTCGCCACGTCTCCTCATCCTCTTTCATTTGAAGCTCTACCACTCCTCCACAAGTAGACCCATCAATGTTGTCTCTATTGCTTCCCTGCACACCTCATAATCTGCAACTAAGAGATTCAAATTATTCTAGACTGAGTAACCCTTTCGCACTACTAGGGCCCACTCTAGGTTATCATTCTTTAATACCACTTCACGACCCATCTTTGCCTGCTATGTTGGGTTTCTATCCGCACCCCCTTCTACCTTCTCTACCCCACGTGACCTAAGCCCCACATTACCATTTTTCACTTCATGAAAATCAGGTAATTTTTCCACCATATCAAAACCATTATGCATATTATCCTTCCCAACAGAATTGGAACCTCCTTATTTCCAATAAAATTGCTAACCTGATTTTGATTACACTTTTTACCTTTACCCTTAATTTTGCAATCACGATTAATTCTAAGATTTTCCATTTCAATCAACAAGATTCAAAATTTGAATTCAACTCATCAATGCTTGCCTTATGTTCCTCCCACCTCCGTAACCAAGACTTCAAATCCTTTTTTGACATTGATGACGAGCTCCCCAATCTTTTGATTTCCCCCACCATACAGCCCGTGCTCAACCGAGGTGCCCATTTATTCCACTATTCAGATAAGGAATATTACACCATTGATGCTGACCTTTCTAACTTTATTGATGAGCTTTCACTCATTGATAACCTTTCTAACTGGGTTGCATCTTTATCCGCCATGATAAATTTACACATCATCTCAGCTAAAAAATGAAAAAACTTGTTCGACCATCCATGCAAAGGGATTCCTTGAAACCTCACCCATGTCCACCTTTTGATGTCTACCATCCAAGGGGTTCCACCGACCTAACTCACTATAATTATTTGACATAATCGACGCATAATCCTCCAATAGTTCCTTCACATCTTCTCCTTGGATCGGTTTAATCAACATGTTACCTCCTCCCATCGAAATCACCTTAATTGGTGTTGTTGCTCTACCCACGAAGCAGTT
The DNA here is from genome assembly GCA_037954015.1 of Psophocarpus tetragonolobus. Taxonomy (NCBI): domain Eukaryota; kingdom Viridiplantae; phylum Streptophyta; class Magnoliopsida; order Fabales; family Fabaceae; genus Psophocarpus; species Psophocarpus tetragonolobus. The sequence goes on from CM075691.1 coordinate 75,296,149, forward strand.
TTTTAATTCATTAATGTTCTCTACCTCCACCGAGTAACTTAGAACCTCCTACCCTACTCCTCCAAGATGATCATCCTTAAATTGTTTCACACGCCACATAACGTTAGGTTTGTTCTTCTGCCTTTGTGACCCTTCCTCGCTATTGTTCCTTTCATCTAACACACTTCACCACATTATGTCCAACTTTCTTTCTAGTCCCCTCACATCATTAATCGCCTCATACATAATGAAACCATACTTTTGGCCATCCTGCCCTCTGCACCCTGGGATAAAGACATCCTTCACTCTCCCCTACAGCGCAAGCACCTTCCACAAAGCATACTTTCAAAACAACTCTAGAAAGTTTTGAAGAAAACATTTGGTCTGCTTTCCCCACCCTATCAGCCTTCGTCCTCCTTGACACCATTGTCGTCCATCCCTCACATGCTCCTTCTTCCCATTCTTTCATTCTCTCATCAATATTATTGCATGTTAAAGCAAGATTGTTGATAAAATTTATTTTCTACTAAATAAATTCACACACTCTTTCACTTGAGAGGGTTCACCACCTCCCAGGTGAAGTCAGGGTCCTCTCTTCCAAAGTGACCATAAGCGACAGGTTTGAAGAAGGTCCAAATTAATGGAAATGATTCCAGGTCTGAAATCAAATTAGTTTTGGTGGAGAATGTCCTTGTTTGGAATCTTTCTAGTTGCATAAGTGTAACAAAGACCGATAAGGGGCCGGGTGAGGAACACCAATTGCATATGAAATTTGCACAAGGGACCTTCTAGAAGGACCAGAAGCCACAATGCTCTTGGCAGCCTGTCTAGCAACATAGGTTTCACTCCTTCCTAGAGAAAGCACCCCACCATGGGGATCGCCAATCACAAAACGCCCGATTGATTCAAATGGAAAATGGTATTCTTATCCAAGTACTTCTGAGGTATAACAACCTTAATAACATGCTCTTTCATGTCTGCAACGATCTCATCATTCGTAACAATTTCATCATGCTAGGTGGAAATTAGGATAGTATGGACATGCATTGGGACCATAGCACCATTCTCATTCCACCGTGACTTGGGTTCTCCATCCGGTCTTAACCATGTGCTGGTGATAGTGGGGCAACCAGACCCAAGAGAATCCTTAAACCACCTTATTAGGCTAAAGATTATTACTAGGTGTAACCCTCCTTCATGTTTCTCTATATGTCTTGCTTCTATTTCAATTCTCTAAATTGGGCCTTTGTCTGTAGCCCTTTATTTTTAGTTTAAAGAAATGCTTGTATTTAAAGTCTACCTTGCTAGTTCAGTCGTAAGAAAAAAGAAGACATTTTTCATTTTATCTACTTTTTTTGCAATTTTTTATTCCAGTTCTCTAACAATTTGGTGTTTTCATTACCTTACCATGCCTCCCAAAAATACCTCTAAAGAATTTAAAGATGCTCTACATCTTATCACAAAAAAGTTAGTAGCTCTTCAAAATCAATTGGAAAACCAATCAAAACAACAAGACAACCGTCAAGATGTTCTATAATCATCTTTAAAGGTTGTCCAAGAGAAGATAGTTGCCATCCCTACTACTCCTACCTCACCAACCGTGGGTATGAGTCTCCCATTTACTCCTACTACCTCTGACCCTTATGGAATGTCGCATATCTCCACTACCTTACCAGTTACTTCCTTTTCATCCTCACTTTGTCCATAAACCCCACACCCCAATTTTCTACTGCCTAGACCTCTCATTTCCCCTAACTCACCGACTGTTCCAACACCACCAACCTTTACCACTGTTCCACTATCCCAACCTAGTCAGCTACCCCTACATGCACTTCAATCAGCCCCACCATATACCGTCATCCCTTCTTCCCCAGCTACGTCACATATGCCATACACCTTTACCCCAACCCAACCCTTTTCTTTTAGTTTTCCCCACCATCCTACCTAATCCTACCATTCTCCACCCTTTCTTCACCCTAAAATAACATTCCCATCCTTTGATGGCTCAGACCCCTTAGACTGGTTATTCCAACTAGACCATTTTTTTGAATATTACCACATTCCTCATGATGAACATATACCCTTATTGAATTACTATATGCAAGGAAGGGAACTTAGCTGACATAAATCAATGTTTAAGACTTATAAGTTACATGATTGACGGTCTCTTACTAAGGTTCTCGAACTTCATTTTGGCTCATCTACCTTTGCTAACCATGAAGCAGATTTGTTCAAACTTAGACAAACTAGGTTTGTGGTGAAATACCAGGCTGCTTTTGAAAGTTTATGCAACTGGGTTACAGGTTTCTCTGAGGAGAGTCCATTTTGAATTATTTTATTTCCGGCTTAACCCCTGACATCAAACATGAACTAGCCCTTCATAAACTGTATACAGTTTCATAGGCTATTGGAATTGCTATGTTGGTTGGGGATAAACTTTAGGATAGTCATTTTTGGGGTCCCCGAGTCTCAAACACTTGGTCTAATGCTGGAAACAAGCCTACCCAAGTTATAACCCCACCTACATCTTCAGCACTCCCAATTAAACGAATGTTTACCGCACAAATGCAAGAGAGACACACTAAAGGGTTATGCTACTACTATGATGAGAAATTTGTGGCTAGTCATAAGTGCACTAATAATAAGCTCTTTCTACTTCTGGTTGATGATGAAAAAGAAAATTCCACTTAACCTAGTGATGTTGCACACACTCTAGAGCCTGATGTGGAGGACATCATTCATTTCCAGTTATCCTCCCAAGCCACATTGGGGTTGACCTCCCCTAAGGCTTTCAAATTTCAGGGCTTTATTTAAGGCCTAATGATTATTTTTCTTATTGACACAACTAGTTCTCACAACATCCTTCAACTCTGTATTGCTTCACATCTTGGCCTCCTTACACACCCCACCCCCAAATTTGGTGGAATGGTTGGAAATGGTGCTCACATTCATTATGAAGGTTTGTGCCCCACTGTCCCATTGAAATTACAGGGACATTGTTTCATAGTTTCTTGCTATTTGTTTTCTATTGAGGGAGCTAATTTGGTCTTAGGCTTAGAGTGGTTATCATCATTGGGCCCCGTATCCACTAACTTTGCAACCTCTTTCACTCTCTTTTTCCCACAATGAAACTCTAGTTACACTCTCTCAAACATAAACAACTATTCCCACCCAGTCTTCTTTTCACCAATTTTGCCAATTCCTCCATATTGACTCTATTTCCTCAACCCACCTTCTTACCTTTTTTAACCTTGACCACCAAGACCCTAACAACCCCAATCATTTCACTACAGACCCTGCCTTTACTACTGCTCTCAGTCCCTTAAAAGACCTACTCCGTATGTACCCAAGCTTGTTTCAACAACCCAAAGGCCTACTATCTACCTGAAACCATGACCACCAAATTACGCTTTTACCCAATACCCCTCCAGTAAATGTCAAACCTTACATATACCCCTATTCTTAGAAAAAAAGCTATGGGGCTCATTATTCAAGACATGCTTCAACAAGGAATTATAATCCCAAGTCACAACCCATTTTCATCTCATGTTCTTCTAGAAAAGAAAATGGATGGCAAATGATGTTTTTGTGTTGACTACAGGGCTCTAAATGTTATTACAATTAAGGATCACTTCCCTATACCTACTGTGGATGAACTCCACTCAGCTTCTATTTTTACAAAGATAGACTTGCATTCCATATACCATCAAATTAGGGTGATCCCAGTAGATACCTATAAGACAGCTTTCAGGACATGTGACGGGCACTACGAATTTTTGGTAATGCCTTTTGGTTTAACCAATGCCTCATCTACATTTCAATCAGCCATGAATGATCTTCTAAGGCCCTATTTGAGAAAATTCATTTTGGTATTTTTTTATGATATTTTGGTCTATAACAAATCTTTAGAAAATCATTTACAGCATTTGAAAGTGATTTTAGACCTATTGATTTCTAACCAATTTTATGCAAAAATATCAAAATGTGTATTTGGAGTAAAGGAGGTTCAATATTTGGGTCATGTTATCAATGAAAACGGTATTACCTCTGATCCAAAAAAATGAACGTTATTCTAAACTAGTCAAAGCCACGATCACTCATGTCACTTAGGGGATTCCTCGGCCTCACTGAATTCTACAGAAAATTCATCAAAAGGTATGCGTCTCTTGCCGCTCCACTTACCGGATTGTTATGCACTAATAATCAATTACAATGGTCCACACCAGTAAATACAACATTTACAGACAAACAAAAAATAGCCAATGCTCCATTCTTTGCTTTGGCTGATTTTCAGCAACTCTTTGTCATTGAAAAATATGCATCCCAGATTGCTATTGGCGTTGTCCTCAACCAAGCTTCTCACCCGATTGTGTTTTTTAGTAAGAAACTATCCCCATGGATGCAATTGGCCTCCACCTATGTTCGTGAGTTATTTGCTATCACAAAAGCCATAAAAAAATGGCATCAATATTTGATAGGGAAGAAACTTCAAATTTTCACAAATCAAAAGAGCCTTAAAGATTTAATGACCCAAACCATTCAGACACCAGAACAGCAAAAGTGGCCATGCAAACTACAAGGGTACAATTTTGAAATATTCTACAAACCTGGTAAGACAAACGTTGTTGCAGATGCTTTGTCTCGCCATGATACTGAAACCCTTCTACTGTTCACCATTACTTCCTCACCCATTCATCAACTGTTGGAATCTCTTCGTAAGTATTATGTCACAGATCCCGCTGGCTTCGCTATGTTGGCCCAACATTCAGATAACTCTACTACCCCAAACAAGTTTTGTTTACAGGATGAACTCTTATGGTCCAAAGATCGCATCTTTGTTCCTTGCTGGGGAGATTTGTGCCAACTACTCCTTGAGGAGTATCATTCCACATCGAGCTTCGGACACTCTGGCCTGAAGCCCACTTTAGCTCGCTTAGCTACTTCCTTTACCTGGAAAGGCATGTACAAGGATACAAAAAATTTTATCAGTCACTGTCTAGTGTGCCAACAGACAAAATATGTGCCTAAGAAAAAACAAAAGTATCTGGGAGGATCTGACCATGGACTTTATCACCTATTTACCAGCCTCCTTTGGGCACAATGTGATTTGGGTCATTTGAGACGGACTCACCAAAGTAGCTCACTTCGTTGCCTTGCCAACCAACTTCACCACCATGGATTTGGCGTCTCGATTTGCAGTTAAGTCTTTCATCTCCATGGTTTACCCGAGACCATCACATTAGACCACGATTCGTTATTCTTGAGCACATTTTGGCATAAGCTATTCAATATATAGGGAACAAAGCTTTAGTATAGTACAACATACCACCCTGAAACGGATGGTCAAATAGAGGTAGTCAATCGAGATCTAGAAACATACCTTAGATGCTTCGTGAGTGACCAACTCCGCTTGTGGCTCAAATACTTGCACTTGGCTAAGTTTTGGTTTAACTTCAACTTCCACTCTACCATTTGGATGTCTCCTTTTGAGGGCATGTTTGGTCATCCTCCTCTCACAGAATGTGACTTCGTCCCAAACTCCTCTCTTACACTGGCTCTCTACATTCCTCTCGCACAACGTCAAGAAATTTTTCCTAAGTTACAAAAAAATTTGAAACAAACCAGGCAAAGCATGAATGACTGGGCTGATAAGAAGAGACGCGACAAGAAATTCTTACCTGGCGACTTCATGTTGTTACGTTTGCGGCCATATCGTCAGCAGACAGTGTCGCGACGCTTCTCCCAAAAACTCATGAAACATTTCTTTGGCCCCTTTGAACTTTTACGATGTATCTGAGCCATCTCATATGAGCTTCATCTTCCCCCAGACGCGAAGGTGCACCCCGTGGTTCATATTTCCTTGCTTCGCCGCTATTGTGGCCCCTCACCGCCATCAGGAACTCGCCCTTTTCCAGCCACCGCCCTTGTTGATGAAGGAGCACATTGTCTCTCTCGAATCCAGAACAACACCCAAATACCCTTCGAGAATAACACAAACCCTTCTAATTCCACTTTCAATATGCCTCTCTCTTCAAACCCATCTCAGCCACCTAAAACTGTTACCCAAAAAGCAACCCCTTATCCACCATCCATATGTCCTTCTCCCTTCCCAACATGCAATGTAACCCATACCTTTTTCCTACACGTGGCTCATGAGGTTTCCCATTTTCCCCATATTAGTCACACTCACTTACCTCAATGTCTCGTTCACCTTTTCCCAACCCCAAAATACCTCTTTCTTTAGCCACAATAGCTTTTCCCAACCCTAACACCTCATTTCCTAATACTCATAACACCAACTCCCTTTCCCAACTATTAGATGTTGTCTCCCTAACCCATAACCAATCCCAGTCGTCCCACACTAGCACAATTTGTGCCTTACACTCCCAACCAACCCTGTCGTGCCATGTCAGCAATAACCTTGAGGGCAAGCTTTGTTTTCCTGAGGGGGGCCATAATAGCAGGCTAAGCAGACCCAAGAGAACCCTTAAACCACCTTATTGGGCTAAAGATTGTTACTAATTGTACCCCTCCTTCATATTTCTTTTATATGCCTTGCTTCTATTTGAATTCCCTAAATTGGGCCTTTGTCTGCAGTCTTTTATTTTTAGGTTAAAGAAATGCTTGTATTTAAAGGATACCTTGCTGCTTTAGTAGCCGTAAGAAAAAAAAAGACATTTTTCACTTTATCTACTTTTTCTGCAATTTGTTATTCCAGCTCTCTAACAGCTGGTCCCATTCTTGTGTGAGGTGAGAACCGAGCTTGGTTGCAAGGACATGGCTTAGAGGCATAAGCTCGGGTGTTTCATCTGTGGCATAGCCAACATGGAAACCCTAAGTAATATCAATGCTTTGCTACTCAAGATACACAATCACCTTGAAATTGTTGACAACATCATTGGACACCAAGCTGATAGAATGACATGTGTGGCACGCTATTTTTTCATACTCTACTTTGGCCTTTGATGTGATCTCTCCAAACACCATCACTAAGTTGGTATTGGTGGATGCCTCACAGGCAAGATAACCTTGCTCTCTGGATAGTCACAAAGCTTGTCAGGGTGACCCTCATTCTCCCACTCAGAAGTGAACAAGAAGGTATCCATTCTCCCAACTCTTAAGCCACATCAAGCAAACACTAGATATCAGTCAAGCCACCTCATAAGTGAGTCTTTGAGACCACTTCTCAAATCAAAACCTTGGTCAGGTTTATGAATTAAATGTGAAATTTCCGAGTTACATTTAAACTCCACAAAATCTAACCAAAATTATCTTTAAGACACAAAGGGATAGTTTAAAAATACAACAGCTGCTCCATGTATACTAGAATTACAATGTCCACAGTTAAAAGAGAAAGTAAAGTTCCACCAGTATAATATTAAGACATTTTGATTCCAAGAGGAGTATACAAAATCATGTCTTTATATCTAAAAAAAAATAACATTGTATTCTTCACATTCAAGAAAAGAAAAGGCAGTTTACATTACCCTTTTCAAAAAAGACGCAAAAGAGATAAGAAAACAAAATATTCTCAAGATTCGTAAGAAGCTGCAACTCTACCAGGTTGGTTCAATTCGATTTAAAAAATTCAACCTTGCAAACTTAGGGAAAAACCAACTATGCACGTTATAAGAAAGATCCCTCAATCGCCATCTTGTTGTAACAATAATTCAACATATGCAAAGTAAAACAACAGAACACTTGTTCTATTTAAAGAAGGAATAACAATTCCGTAATTCAGAATTTCACAAGCAAGAATCGAAGTAATATGTTGTAGTATATAGATTAAGCAGATATGCAAATAATAAAGTGACACAAAATTACATGAATAGCAGCAAGCAGGGATGAAAGAAAAAAAGACACAAACCTTATTAGGTATGAATATTAGAGCTCTCAACTAAATTAGCTACATTCATTGCCACTTCTACACCATGGATTCAAGTTAGCATTTATGGACCGAATGCATTAGGATCCCCGGTTTCATTGCCCACACCTTGCTGTCTTAAACCGGTGTCAACACTTGTCCCATAATTTTAACTAAACTAGATATAACACCATTGAAATTGAAAAATAAAATACTTAGTACTTGCTGTCTAAAAGTGTTGATGTAATGACTAGTGAGTAACAGGTATCATTCTCTGGGGGCGAGTTGGATTAAATAATGCATTAAACAAAAGAAAAAATAAAGTTTTTAATTAGGTATTTCAAAAATAAATATTTAATATGAATATTTTATTATTTATAGGCTATGATTATTTTAATTTTCCACTTAAAAATAATTATTAATTAATTTTAATTAGTAACAATTAGTTTTTTTATTGGGAGAAAGGAATTTCATAGCCAGGTAGGGGGTGCTAACTATGGCCCTGAGCTTGTTGAGGGTGGGCCTACCAATCAAAATGTTGTACGAGGATGGTCCATCAACAGGTATCTTACAATGATCGACTTTCTCTTCTCAACCTGGTCGAATTTGGTAAGGAGGTTAACATATCCTATTGCATGTACCTGGTGTCCTACAAAGCCAAACAGTGGTTCCTGGTATGGACGGATGAATGATTTAGATAGGCCGAGCTGGAGGAAGGTCGACCAAAAGATTACATCGGTGAAACTGCCTTGGTCGATGAAGGTCTTGTTGACTTGCAAGTTTGCTATGACGACGAATATGATCATAAGGTCATCCTAGTTTAGGTGAACACCTTTGAGGTCAGCATTTGAGAATGTGATGTTAGGGGAGGGGTAGAGGTGTTCAGAGTTCATGGACTTCTATGTTGTAAACTGCTCAAAGGTCTCTTTTTTGGGTTAAACTAGTGTGGCCTCCCCCAATGCAATGGTTTTGATGACTTTTTCGAGGTCGTCATCATCAGTATTCCTAGTCCGACGACACTCAACTTCTGTAGATCTATGTTTGTGGTCTCTACTCCTAAGTTGGGTGCCTCGCCTAGTAGAGTTGTGTTTTGTACCTTGACTTTGTCCCTCAGATGATATGTGTTGTACATACCTGGTGAGATGTCCAGATTGGATAAGTTCTTTAATTTTGTCTTTTAGGGTCTAACATTCTTCTGTTGTGTGGTCGATCTTTCAATGGTAACGATAATGTTTACTGGGGCCGCCCTTGAAGGGGTTTTGCCTTGGTGGAGGTAGGGTGATCAGGTCATTCTTCATGGCAACTTTGAGGATATGGACCCTGGTGGTATAGTTGAACCCTACTAGATTTTATTTTAGATTCCCCGTCATTGTGTGACCTTGTCTTGTTTCGTCGGTCACTTCAACGTCAGTCTCTAGGGAGCAACTTCCTCGTTAATTTGGATTATTGAAGGTTTTCTCCTTGTATGCCTTGTGTTCTTCCATCTGTATGAACCCTACAGCTTGGGCCTGGAGGTCATCCATACTCGTGGTGAGGTATTAGCAAAGGCTATCCACCATGAAGGGACCTGGTCTCAGGGCCATGAGCATGGAGTAGAGGGTGACTTCTAGGTTAAACCCCCAAATTTGTATAGTGGTGGCTAAGAATCTCTCTATGAAGTCACAGAGTGGCTCATGCTCTTGTTGTTTAAGGCTTCTAGGGCGGCAGATGTGGTGCGATTTGGTCAGCAAATTGTGTGTTGAGCATTGAACTTCTGCATGAGTTCTGAAAAGAAGTGGATGAAGTTCGGTGGGAGTTGGGTATACAAGCTTAGGGTTGGTCCTTTTAGAGATGTCATTAAGACTCTACACATGATTGCGTCGTTAGTCATTCAAAAGTTCATTTGCGTGATGTAGGTGTCAATGTGTCCATCGGGGTCAGAGAATTCATCATTATCTTTCGATGGTGAGGAGTTTCCAGCTCACTGGGAAAGGTGTCTCCATGATCCTTGCTGGGAAGGGATGTGTGATCAAGTCAAAATCTAGTTTGGGTTAGAACGACAGTCTTTGGTATGGGTTGTTGCAGTAGAAGGGTTCATCTAGGGAGTGTAACTAGCTTCATTATGGTCATTCTCCATCGTAATGCGGTTTTATGCTTTCAGTTCATCGTATTGTCGTTGGAGTTCCTCGTACCACTGTCGGAGCTTTTCTAGGGGGTTGGCGATGGCGGGAGGTTCTGCCATGAGAAATGTGCTTTCCAGTGATGGTTATTGAAAGTGTTACACGATCCCAAGATGGACGCTAGATGTTCTTACCAAAGAAAAAAAAAAGGTGATTCTCTGAGATGTCTACCAAGTGTTGTCACGCTGGAATACCTGCAAATATGACTCTAACACTCAAGTTAGAGAGTGATTATGGTGAGAAAGAATGAATTTAGAATTTACTGTACCATTGGAGTGTCCTATTTTTAGGTCTATGATTGTAGATAAAAAGATAATTTGATTTCCTTATACATAGTAATAGAAAAGATTAATATGATATTTAAAAGATAATTAGGGAGATATCTCTGAAGATGATTAGGGGAGGATATTACGAAGAAATAATATGTGAATTATATTTGGTAATATGGTTAGAGGTGATAAATGTTATTGATTCTATTTTAATAGGTTTATGTTAGGTTTTGGGCCTTTTTTGGATCGTGTCCAACCTGTGGGCTGAGATTCTTCACAGAGTGGTACAAACTTAAATTTCATACTTGTTACACATGATATAGTAGAAAAAAAAGCATAATCAATATTTTCTAAAAAATGAGAAAGAATTTTAATATTTAATCAACTATATGTTACTTGATAATAATAATTATTTTTTATACATAACTTTGTAAATCTTCAAAATGCCCATTATTAATACTGACAAAAAACCCTAATTATCTAAATATTTTAAAAAAGTTTAGGCATACACCTAAGTTTTTAAAATCATTTGTTAATATCTAATATTTTTTAATGGCATTTATGCTAAATATTCATATTTAGTTATTATTTTTTATAAAAATTTATTTATATAAATGCTTTTAAATATTTTTTACATTTTAAATGACATGTAAAGTTAGTTTTTTATCTTTAATTAGAAAAATATTACAAATATTACTTTAAAAAATAATAATGATGAGAAAATATGCGGTGAGCGTGGATCGAACACGCGACCTTCAGATCTTCAGTCTGACGCTCTCCCAACTGAGCTATCCCCGCAGCGTGATTCAATGTTATTTAGTTGTATTATTATTACAATGTTGCAGCTATGCCTTTATGAATACTAGCCATTATTTTCGTGTCTAACATGCCGTAGGGTAGAATATTTCTTGGAGAAAAAAAAATAGTCATTGGAAAAGGATAGATAAAAGGTTCAGGAGATAGTAAGATTATATTAAATTTGCAGTGTTTTTGAAAATCCCCTATTTCTCAATATCAATAGAAGATTGTTGGACCTTCGTTATGTATCTGTGATTCTGAAAATCCACACTTATTTCTTTCATGAAAGATACTAATATTGTTGTGATTAAAAAAAAAATTATCATCCTTCTTTAGTAATCCTAACGATTACTAATTCTGAGAAATCTTTTATTGTAGATTCTACAGGACACTTCTACGTCGGATGTGCCTTTCATTTTATTTTTCGTGCGTTTTTTTCTCAAAGTTTTTATCCTTTAATCTTGCATAAATTTTGCATTAACCTGTCTTTTCTTGGCGTGCCAATCGAAATTTGAGAAAGAAGACTTTTCTATTTATTTAGATATGTATTTAGATTAGATTTAGACTTAAATTAGATAGTTTTAATCTTTGTTTTGTTGTATAGTGATACTAGATAGGTTTCGTGGTACGTAGAGATTATGCACATGTTCTTGCATGAGGTAGAATTAATATCTTGATAGGTTGTTCAAGGGTGCATGTGTAGGTTTCATTTACATTTGAATTTTTTATTGTAAACTCTTGTTGATTCTAGTGATTGGTTTTGTTTAGAGTAGGTTTCTTTGAATTAGGACAACTAGATGTAGCTCAGGTTAAGGGCGAACCAGTATAAATTGTTGTGTGTTATTATCTCTCTATCTTTACTCTTTTTACACGTCTTAAACTGCTTCTATTGTATGTACAAATTCGTATATCGAACTAAAGTTTCATCTCATATAATTAGCTGTGATAAATCTATAATCTTGTGATATAAAGAGAGTAATTAAGTCATAATCAGTTGCAAATCAACGCAATTAGTCTGTCTCAACATATTATTTCTTAAAGGTTCTCAAAATTTGTTTTTAATCAAAATTTAGAAAAAGTTTTAATATTCAACTCAACCCCCCTCTTGAATGTTGTTTGTAATCATTAAAACTCTTTCTCATCCATCTCCCTTTCCCTCTTAACCAAAACTCCTTAAGGAAACAACTCACTCCTTTTCTATTTTTTCTACAAATCAATTGGTCATACAAGTTTTTTTTTTACCTCTACAGATAAAGTGGTCTATAGAACTGGACATGTGTTATATGGATCACTTGGTGTGTAGAGGTAAAAAAAAAAGATACCTTGGTTCATAGAAGAAAAAAAATATTCTAAAGACATCTCATGGTCAGACATGTTTTGAGGCATGCCACATTAATGAGCCAGTAAAATGGTGCCACGTGTAGGGAAACCTAAATACGTCTTATGGATAGGCATGTTTAGGAGATAAGTCAAATGATTTTATGTAACGACCGTGATTTGCATTGATGGGAAAGTGACACGTGGTGAAACACGCCTCATGGTCAGGCGTGTTGTGTCTCGTGAATCTGAACCCAAAATTTCTACGTTGAATGAGAATAATTGAGAGTTAATGTGATGTTTTAGGGTCTAGAGAAATAAAGGGATTTTGAAGCTTTATGAAAAGGGTTTGGGATAGGATGAAAACATATTCAAAGAAGTAAATGAGAAGAGAAAGTAAGAAGTAAGGTGAAAAAGTGAAAAACAGTTGAAAGGGGAAGACTTAGGAAAGAAAAGTACCAGAGAAGCTAGTGCAAAAACTTGTAAGTTATTTAATTTTTTTTATGTATCAATATTATGTGTATAGTTGTTTGATTTCGAAAATTTTATCATGATTGTTTTATATATCAATATTATGTGCCAATGTTATGTTTATTATGGTTGTTTTATTTAATTTTTTTGTGATGCATGAAAGATGTAATTTTTTTTAATATCAACTATTAAAATCGCAATACTGTTTTTTTTATATCCTTTTTTTTTGTGATGCATGAAAGATATGAATTTGTTGGTATAAAGTATGATAAAATTATAAAATATTATAGTAATGATTTTTTTAATATGAACACAAATAAAAAGTGGTAAATTTTTGTGATGCATGAAAGATGTAAATGTTTTATTATTTATGGTGATAAAAAATGTTTCTTTTTTTTTGTTTTCTTATTTCAAGTTAGATGTTTTTAATTTTATGAAGATAATATATTTTAAAGGAAAATAATATTATAAAATAATTTTATTATTATATTTCTTATTAAAATAATGTATATATAATAATATGATATATAATAACATGATATACAATTTATGATATATAATAATATTTATACATTTTATATTATGCTTAAATTTATACTTATATTGTGTACATGTTTAAATAAAATAGTATAAAATTAAATATTAATAAAATATTAAAAAATTTAATATAAAATTAAATAGTAATAAAATATTTGTAAATCAAATACAAATTTAGATATTAATGAAATATAATAAAATGAAATAGGGTGTAGTGTATTTAATAATTTTTTTTTGTTAATGTTCTATGCTATTACTAGATGGTTTAGGATTTATTTGGTGTGTTAGAGTTTGATTATACTATACATGAATTGTCGATTTATTATTTAAATGGCAAGTGGAAATGGCATAAGGACCCACCCGTCCTTGCTAACTTTCCAAGAGGTGTATGTATCAAAGAATGTATGGAATGAGGATGAAGATCGGACCTTATGAGTTAGAAAATCGTGTTTTCCAAAGGGAAGGTTTTTTGGCATACCTGACCACTTGGAACACTACTTGGCATAAACTGGGTTTTTACATTTGTGCAAGTTAAATTTTTTTAAATTAGACTACCTGCTTATATCAATTTTAGTGGAGCAATGGAGGCCACAGACACATACATTCCACATGTCAGTGGGTGAGTACACCATCACTTTGCAGGATGTAGCACTACTAATGGGCCTGAAGATTGATGGGCTTCCAATCACTAAGACTGTTAAACATCGAAAGTGGGACAATGAAGTGGAAGCGCTATTAAGGCGTCGACCTTATCGCAGTAACCTCAAAGGGAGTTAGCTAAAGTCAACTTGGTTGACTGCTAATGTAGATGTATTTACGACTGATAGAACACTTGAGCAAAATGTCATACAAATGTGGACATATCTTTTGAGAATTGTTAGCGGCTTATTGTTTGCCGACCACTCAGGCAACTTTGCTCAGTTAAAATACCTATAATTTTTTGAAAACCTTCAACTGTGTAGCACGTATAGTTGGGGATTAACTGTCATCAGCAATGTCTACTGTAAACTATGCAAGATCACAAACTATAAAGCAATTGAAATTTGAGCTGCAAGTATTCTGATCCAACTATGAGTTTGGGAAAAATCCACATATATTGCCCCTGTACAAAGGCCTATACATAAGATGGGAGCCTCAATTGAGGCAAGGTACTACTAGATATCAATTTTATTAAACCACTGCTATAAAAAAATATATGAAATAATTTAATTTAAATCTGTGTAGATGGATTGGTGGCGAGGAGGCAAATTTCACAGCTCACAATTGGGACCTTCCCACATATCGGTGGAAGTTGGACACAATGAGAACAACAAATGTAAGCCACAATTGTTGATGTCAACAAAATATTTTGCTACTTGCTAATGTTGGATATGTAATGTTTGGTTGTTGCAAATATTGTGACAGCCATATGATGACCATTTAGGGGGAGTACCTTTGGATTTGATGGCGAGCAGTGATTTGTGGAGGTCGATAACTACATTAATATGCTTTCATATAGTGGAGTGGCATCAACCTGATGATCTAATGCGACAGTTCGAGATGGTTTAGCCAATTCCATAAAAGCCTCTCCAAGATGATCGAATACAAGACCTGACTTTGTAGAGAAAAGACTCTAACTGGCTTGTTAAGCATGCCCCCTTTGTTGTTGCAAGGAACGACCGATACCAATATGTGTATCAAACCAACACGCCCAACAATGTACATCTGTCTAGGAACTCAGAATACATGTTATGGTATCAATGCTATACATAACTATTTATTACTCAGCAGGCCAACATTGAGGCCCACAGGGTGAGTAACATCCAACTATGTTATAATTTTTTTAAGGATATTTTTTTTAGTATTAGTCTTTAAAAAAATGTAACAAATAAGATAAGTTGGAAAATTTAATATTGTAGGTGGACGTCATTGGGAGGTTATACCACGGTGCAAATGTTAGTATGCGAGATCCGACATCTAGACAAATTTGAGAGGCGACATAGGTACAAGGTTGCAAGCATTTGGCACAACTGATCTGTATATGACCTTTTCAGTTTGCTCTACAACAACCGCCATTGTATCCACAATAGCTGCAAATTGGTGACATTGGAGCAGATATTATAGAAGGAGTAGGATTGCAAAAACGGAGGTAGTGTGTATAGTGACAACAGGTCAACCTAGACCTAATCCCATATGAGCCTTCGGTGGGTACGTATTTTGCAACTCTTAGTTAGTTGTCAGTGGACTGTGGTCAGTTTACATACCCTTATCAACCATAACCACCCGTCGCAACCCCATCGACTTGGTTTTTTCAATTTTGGCTAATCACAGTATGGGCAGCCACAGTTCCCACTCGGGGGACAATATCCATTTGATAACCCTTGGGGTTCACTTTAGATGTACTCCCCATCACCTGGTGTTCCAATTTATAAGTTAGGAAGTTCTTCCTAGCATACTACTGAACATGATAATGTTGATTTGAACAACTCATTTAACAACATATAATGGTCAGGTCCGCCAAATGAATGAGTCTCATTATATGTATGTGCGCCACATTTGGAAATAATAAATCTTTATTATATACACAAACATTTGTCCCTTGCTAATCTTGATTATATAATTATTTTATCTTATTTATTTTATATAATTAAACTTTATATAATTATATGTTATAAAATTATTATATGTTATAAAATTATTTAAACGATTAATTTTATATAATTATATGTTATAAAACTATTTATTTTAACTTTTAATTTTTTCATTAGAGAGTATCTTAATTATTTTATATAATCAAATAACATAATCAATGAATATTACGGAGTATCTTCATTAGGGAGTATCTTAATTATTTTATATAATTAAATTACATAATAAATATTATGGAGTATCTTAATTATACTTTATATTTACGTTAAAAACTATTTTGATAGTTTATTATATGTTATAAAATTATTTTAACTATTAATTTTTTCGAGACAAAAATATTGAAAAATCAATTTACAAATCAAATAAAAGATAATAGATTCAGAAAAAAAAATCATAATCATTTATTTTTAAAAAAAATGATGATACACTAAAGGACTAAAAATGTCAATTATTTTTCATTATGAATGAATTACAGCACATTATTTACTGTGAATTTTTTAACATTTATAATTACAACACAATATTTAGTGTCAAGTATTTTTCATTATGTTTTGCTAATTTCTAAATTATTATACTTTACTAATATTTGAGTGAGGCAGTCATATTTTTTCGTTTTATAAATTTTAGAAAAAATGTAGATACGTTAATTTCATAATGAATAAAATGGACTACTTAAATTAATAATGAACAAAATAAATATATCATGAATGTAGTTTCACAAAGAACAAATATAATACAAACAATTTGTGTATATATAAACACTTTATGTACAAACTTTATTCACCACTTTCTTTACAGTTTACATTGTTTATTTACAAAAATTGTAACATAACTCAACAAAACTTTCTTTACTACTTACATTGTCTATCTAGAAATACAATTAGCATATGCTTTTAAACTAATTTAACACATAATGCAATCCGCCATTTCATTTTTCACTTATGTAAGTTTCTTAACTTTTCTTTAACCTTTAACCGCGACATTGGTCACGAATGGACAAAACAATCCAAAATGGATATGCAGCGAAACATTAAACAATGTCAACATAATGGTGGCCCTAAACTCTTCACAAAGCATTTCAAAGAGAAGGTGTGTCATTAATGTAGAACAATGTCACTAATGTAATTAACCTAAAATAGTGTGCTCAATAGGAGCAAAAACAAGGTTAACGCAAAAGTAAACCCTAAACAAACAAGGAGGACAAAGGACAAAGGTGGTAAAAAACAAGGTTAATGAAAAATTAAACATATATAGAAAACAAAGGGTGAGGTCAGTTGTCACCAATGGGAAAAAAACACTGAAAATGGGCACAAAAAAATGTTAAACAAACAAAAATTAAACAAACAGGGCGGACAAAGGTTAACGAAAAAGTAAACAAATAGAGAAGAAAGAGGGTGAGGTGAGTTGGTCACCAATGGGGAAAAAACA
Organism: Psophocarpus tetragonolobus; assembly: GCA_037954015.1. NCBI lineage: Eukaryota > Viridiplantae > Streptophyta > Magnoliopsida > Fabales > Fabaceae > Psophocarpus > Psophocarpus tetragonolobus. Next base: position 75,313,599 of record CM075691.1, read on the forward strand.
CTGAGGGTGAACAAAAAATGTAAAAAAAATAATTAAACGAATAGGGACAACAAAGGACAATAGTGGCAAAGATTTTCATTTCGTTTTACACCGTACTATGTAACACTCAAGCTTGGAGGGTGATAAACAAACACACTAGATTATTTGACATTTTTGGCAAAAATCTTAACAAACATGCCAGACCATCTGGCATGATTAGTCAGTCGTGGCAAATAAAGCATGACAACATGTCAGATGGTTTGGGGTGTTTGATTGCAACGTCAGAAAAAGTAGTCAAATATGCCATAACATCTAGTGTGTTGTCATGTTTTTTCTACCACAGCAGACTAATCACGCCAGATGGTCTGGCGTGTTTGACTGCTTTTTTTGACGTTGCAGTGAAACACGTCAAATGGTCAGACGTGTTTGTTAGGGTTTCTTCCAAAAACACCAGACAATCTGGCATGTCTGTTTCCTTTAAATACCAACTCCCATGACTGTGGTCTACCATATATCTCTGCTTAACCATTACAATTTTAAACTATATGAGAGTTAAACTTGTTTTCAAAAACATGAATTTTCTTTTTGTAATTATTTAATACGATAAAGAAGTTTCTATGGGTCGTGAGGGAGTCATTTATCAGATCTCGTTGTGGAATTCAATTTTCTCGCAACATTACTTATGATAGTTTAGTCGCATTAATTCCTCGTAACCTAAATCTTTCTACTAACTAGGTAGTTGGTAACATTATGTGTATGTATCCAATCTATGTAGAACTGTGAGAGTTTGCTTCACTGCAATTCTGTCATGATGGGGACATTACAATGATGGCCAATTTTTTTACCTCCGATGTGTCCTAAAGAATGACTAACTTGTACGTGGAAATTGAGATGTGCAACATTAACATTTCTATGCAGTACCAAACAGATAGATATGTAGGTTTGTCGATGCCAACCATGGGATCTGCATATTCTCAACAATAATCTCTGCCTAGAACCAGTGGCAGTTCCCATCGAGTCACATGCCAAGATAATGTGACTAATTTAGGGGATAATGATTACACATTTAACATTGCCATGTATGAAGGAGATCAGTTTAACATTGACAAAGATGACGGTGGTGAGGATAATGACACATCTCCTCCTTCATCTGCCAATGACAGTGACGACCAAACCACAACAGATGCACGACAACATGAACAACATTGATTTTCTTTGTCTAATATTTACATATCCTAAACTCATGTTTGTATACTTTGATGTTTGTCGTAACACTATGCCTCAATATTAAAATGCAAAACAAGTTTACAACTATTTAATTATTTTAACGTTACAGATTCTATTGTAGCAAGGAAATCAAAATTTGTTGCTCAGTCCACACTATTCTTATATTGATTGGGCATATCCTGATTAGGAGATGGATTTCATCTATATGGGTGGATCTTTAAATTGGGAATACAGGCAAGAATTGTACAATTTGACACAAAGGATGAAGTGAAGTTGACAGTTAAGCAACATTGCCTGAGGACACACCACAACCACAAAATTGTTGAAACAAGACCAACAATTTTTTTCAATTAGATATCCAAATCATGCGACTAGATATCCTTGGAGAATGAGAGTCATGTTGTCCCAAAGATTGCATAAGTAGACAATGACCAAATGGGGGGGTCCTCATCAGTGTGTCAATGATGTACTCACACAAGATCACGCACGACTAACTTCAAACATTATATGTGACCACATCTTAGGTAATACTTTAGTATCATTAATGCATTTGTAGAGAATCTGATTTTAATGTTTGATAACTAACACTTATTATTCACAATTTTGTAAGAATGGTTTAACTAGACTCATCCATTGCGATAAGCATGATTTAAGAATGAATCCATAGTGACTTGTCACATACAACATCTTATCGCAAACCCTGAATGGTAAACAAAGGCTATTGCAAAAGTATTTGGTGATTGAGATGAATTGTACGACACCTTGGAAAGGTGGTTGGAGTGGATGTTGTCTAAATGTCTTGGATCCACTTATGATTTTGAAACAATGGAGTTTTTTTATAGACGACGTTGTTGATCATAGAGTCCAACAATTTAAACTTGTTTTCTGAACATTTAAACTTGTGATTGACGCATTTAACTTGTGCAAACCCATACTCTAAATAGATGGCACCTTATACGGAAAGTATAAGGGTACACTGTTACTTGCAACAACACAAGATGAAAATGGTTGTGTCCTCCCAGTTTCCTTTGCAATAGTTGACGGAGAAACATTGTATAATTAGGGTGTTTTTGTCCAAAATTTGACAACATGTAACTCAAAAAAGTGAGATATGATCGACACAAAAGCATTTTAGGTGCAATTGATGCTTCTCCAATGTGGAAACCACCAAATGCCTATCATTTGTACTACATTCACCACATAGCAAGAAACTTTAATCACAAGTTCAAGAACACTTACCTTAAGCAAGATTTAATAACAGTAGGTTAGTATACATCATCCATAACTTCGCTCTTCATAATCCCTAAATGAATTTACTAACATGTTTTGTGTTTTTTATTTCACAAGCTACCTTACATTGAAGTGAAAAAGTGGAGAATGCACATGCAAAGGGTCGACGATGTGGTCACATGACAACTAATTTGTTTGAGGTAGTTAACAAAGTTTTTAAAGGTGTATGAAATATGCCCATACTTGCCTTAGAAAAATGCACACATGACAGTTTAATTGACTATTTTTTATAAGATCTACACAAGCGATTTCTGATTTCCAGGCCGGTGGACAATACTGTAAAAAATTATTGCATACCATGAAACAAAACGAAGTCGCAACATGCACCCACATGGTTAAGAGGTATGAGACAAGGAATAAATGTTTTGAAGTCATAGGAAAATTCAATCATACAACACAAACAGGAGGAGAAACATGGGTAGTGTTGTTGGACCAACAATACTTTGAATGTGGAGCTTTTCAGGCATATCATTATCCTTGCTCTCTTGTCATTGCAGCATGTGCCCGTGTTAACATCAATCATTATCGATTTGTTGATAGAGTCAACTCTCTGCAACACATCATTGAAACATATTCCAATCAATGGAATCCGTTCAGAAATACAGAGACAATGCCTCCAAGGGGTAGGTCGTACCTATTGCCAAATCGCGTTTTGGTTTGAGGCACGGGTCATCCAAAATCAACCCATATTAGAAACGAAATGGATTTGCGAGAAAACCTCCAACAAAAAAGAGTTACATGTTCAAGGTGCAGACAAGTTGGCCACAAAATGCCTCAATGTCCTAATTTCCAATCCTAATCTAATCAACTTTACCAATGTATTATTCCATAATAGCATAATAAAAAATCACTACCTTAATTCTTCTACTACTAACTTTCTAGTACACACATTAATTAATTAAAGACAAAAAAATCTTTTCATTGCAAATAAATATTTTATTCATCAATATATTTCTTGTTATATTTTAATAAAATTATATTTTTATAATTTTTTAATATTTTATTTTATGACATTCATTTGTAAAATTTTGATTTATTTTAAATTCTACATGTCATGTAATATTTTATTCTGAAATAATGTCATCAAATATTATTTTATTTTATTTTAAAATCTACAAGTTTTGTTATATTCCATTTCATGCCATTATTTTATGACTCCAAAATAAAATTTTTATTTGTAAAATAAAATATGACATCATACGTAAACATTATTTTAAAATAAAAAATATTTTATTCCATAATAGCACAATGAAAACTCACTTGATTCTTCTACTACTTACTTTCTAGCACAAGGATTAAATAATTAAAGAAGAAAAAATATTTTCATAGTAAATAAATATTTCATCCATAAATACATTTATTGTTATACTTTTAATAAAATTATATATTTGCTCATTTTTAATATTTTATTTTATGACATTCATTTATACAATTTTTATATATTTTAAAATAAAAACCGTGATATAATTTTTTAAAATAATGTCATGAATTATTATACTATTTTATTTTCAAATCTACAACTTAGGTTATATTTTATTTTACAACATATTTTATGAAAACAAAATACAATTTTAATTAGTGAAATAAGATATGACATTAAATATAAACATTATTTTATGACATCCAATATTTTTAATTAACTTGATTGATACTAACATGATAACTTTTGTGAATACAATAATTTTTCATCAATTTTTATCATTATAATATGATCATAATTTAAAAAATTATTATTTTTTTCCAAACACACCTAACGTCTGCCAGGTTTGCACCATATGATGACAATCCAACCATTTAATCATCATGTCGGATTCTCTCGTGTTTTCAATGAGTGAACCTCTAACACATAACAGACTAGAACACGTTTGCTGGCCAGAAATGTTGGCCACAACATACCTGATGGTAGTATATTTGGGTCAAACTATATCATCACCGTAATTTTTGGTTGACACCCCAAAATGGTAACCCTCAGGGTCTGCAGTAGCACACTGCAACACAGTCTTGAGCACAATCTTCACAAATGGAATGAATGATAAAGCCACTAGTGATGACTCCATGACAAAATTAGAGAAATTTAAGCCACAAGAAAATGAAAAAAAAATCAATTGGATAAGATCTTTACATCAATTACAACTGTAGCATATTGCAACACCTCCTCCTCATTTGGAGTTCCACTATACTCGGCATAGTTACCAAGCTCTGATGAATAGCCTAAATCTCCAACCTGGTAAACAAAAGATATATTAACTTGTCAAAAGACTTAGTGAAAGACAACTTCCAAAATCTATGTTTGAGGTTGCCTTTTACTTACGTCTTTAGCTAGAATTGAAATAAATCAACTAAATATGGAAACTTACAGTATCAGCATAAATTACGCTAGCACCACCTCTACAACCGTTGTCCAGATGCGTCCTTTTGGGTTCAATACAGTAAATTTCACTTATGCACTTGTCTGCATTGTGAAAATAATATATTTTAGGAACTCTATATAAATAAAAGTTCCATTTGGCATTTGAAACTAATAAAAAAGGAAGTACAAATTCTAGGGCTGAATACTGATTATAAGAAAAGCTTGTTTTCTGCAAATTATAAAAGCATAAAAAAAATCTTAACTTAATTTTATAACAATAGCACAAAAAATATACAGATGAAAATAAAAAAATACCTTATCATCCAAAGAATGAATGTAACACTAACAAAGCACTAGGATAAACTCTAAAATCATATTAGAAATAATGAAATGAAATCTAATTCAATTTTATAAAACTAACTTACAAGACGAGATTTGCATTTATTATATATTTTTGTTTAGTCATATCACTAATTGATGTGGGATCTCCAACACACCCATAAATATAAACTCCACGCTCGATATGTCCAGTCCTCTGCATGAAGATATGTGTATTGGAGATCTCATATTAGGCTAATATATAACTAAACAAAAATATATAATAAGGTGCAAATTTTACTTTCCAAACTAGTTTTGTGAGGTTAAATTAGACTCAATTTCACTGTTTCTTATAATAGAAACTCTATATTATCCCACCTAAAAGAATAGAATATAGATTGGATAACAAATTAACAAACTAGTTATATGCATTAGTTGTTAAATTTCCATGATTTGAAAATTAAAATACTGAATTCTGAATAAATCATCAAAGAACTATACTTGTTGAAGTTCTTGAATGCCTGCAGTGTCATTCACTAGTGTAAATGGATTCATCTCTAGAAAACTTAAGTCGAGATCTACGGACCAAACGAGAGAAAAAAAGGTTAAGATAGTTGACTTAACTTCACATTGAAGTTCTAAAGCCTTTTCTAACTCTACACTCGAGTGTCCAGAGTTCATATTGTGCTTTAGGTTCCAAACCAACGAGACCATATACCAGTTTTGAAGCTTATTAAATGCGTACTTTGGAAGACAGCAAATACACCCATTATGAGATGGCCAATTTTCCCCCCGTATCTAAGAATTAGAGATAGAATAAGCATTTGTAATGCAGAAGAGAGGGGAAAAAGAAGTGAACATAGACACACATGTTCCTAAAGAAGCAGAAGTACAAACTCTGCGAAATAAGAAGAGAATGGCAGTAAATAGTAAACACGTAGGTCCAGAACATTAAATTATTTATAAAATAAGAGGAATTGTGGGGATAAGTGATAAGCTAAAAATAGAACAATTTTTTATTAGCTATAATACATTTAATTTTGTATTTCAATTTTGACTTGAACCAATTTTTTAATAAACACATTTTTTATTTGCTATAATACACGTTAATTATAAAATAGTAATCTAAATAATATATGATAACTCAATATATGTAGATCTTTTATATCTTTAATTAGAAGAATAAAATAGGGTAATATAAATATAAGAAATAATAATAGTTTTTTTAAAAATGGTATTAAAAAATAAAATTAATTATTGATTTTGTATATTTAATATATTAAATGATATGCAAGATATAATAATTAGTTAAAAATGATTATTCCTTAAAGTTATGATAGGTTAAATGATATTTAATAATTTGATAATACATGACAATATGATATTTAATATATTAAATGGCATTTAAGATATGATATTGACATGTGACACACAATTTTTTACCATTTTTTTATAGGTCAAATGTTGTTAGTAGCATACTTGAAATAATTATATATGCATCCCATTTATAAATTAGAGAAAAAGATTCATGCATTGATGGTGTAAAAAGTTTAACATTGATTTTACCAATTAATATTTTAAAAATCATGTAAATAAAAAATTGGGATCGAACATAAATGTAAATCTCTTTTACACACTATTAGAATGCATAAGTATTAAACTCTATAAATTATTGTTTACATAAATTTTTTCTTTTTTTACTAACAATAAGTGTAACTTAGAGTTTAGTCATACTTAAACTTCTCACCATTGCCCAAGAGTGTATTTTATAGAATTTAAACTCAAGTTCTCCTCACAAACTTAACATTTAGCTTAGCTATACTTGTTGGGTAATTGAACTTTTTTCTTAACATGGTTAGTGTTAACACATTTATAAAAATTTGATTTTAAATTTTTTTTCTGCAAAATTTGAAAAACCCTATAAAGTATCCCTAATTTTGTTACACATGCAGCTTCTTCTCATGATCCAACCACTTTTTTTGGTTTTTAATTTTGTTACGCATTAACCACTAATTTATTACTATTATAACATATGCACCCTTATTGTTATAACTCTAACTCATGCATGAATCATGATTGACCTTATGAGCCTTTAAAAATTGCTAACTATTACCACTCCATAAATTTTTAGAAATATTACACTTGCACTGTTTTAATATAGTACACGAGCATTCTCTATGTTTTAAAAAATTTATAATGATATCCTAAATCCAGATGCAGAACCAAATGTGCGTAGCAATAATTGCATAGAAGCTCCAACTTACTCAAATTACTTAACAAGTTATGAAAACTAAAATAATTAATATGATATTTAACATCTTAATCTAAATGTTCCATGAAAATATATACTTTGATGTAGAAGGAGAATGCAGTATTCTGCTTGAATCATGTGTCAAAAAATCTTGAATAGGAAAGATTAAAAGAAAAACCATGAGATATTTTGATATTTTAAAAATTCATTAAATATCACGTGATAAGACTAACTAATAGTATTCGTTAACAGGAATATGAATGTTACTGTATAATGTTACAAAATATAGAAATTGTATATTCGCTCAAAATGAAGAATAATTATTTAATTGTTACAAACATAATGAGGCGTTGAAGTAATATATTGTTAAATTTATGTGTTTATACATTTTTAGGTCGCCAGAAATGTGTTTATACATTTGTCTTCACAAATATTGTACTATTATAATAAAGATAAAAGAAAAAGAATAATACATTTGCTAGCTTGTTGTAAGATAAGGATATGGGCATTTCGTCAATCGTCATGCTTGTTTTAATTATCATTTTGTGGCGGCGCAATTATTTTTCTTAAATTATTACTGTAATTAAACGTTTTGTTTTTATACGATATTTTATATTACACTTTTCAGCCTTAACTTGGTTATACACCTGCAAACCTACCGGTTGTAGGGCTATATAGTTGTCTGGCAGTTTTGAATTTAAAAGTAATCAAAATCAACTAAAAATATAAATGCGAAATCGTTAAATTTAAATTAATTATAAAATTTTAACTAAACCAAAATCATTCTTTTTTTAGTTTGATTTGTTTTGATTTTGTTATTTAAAATTTTATTATTAAATATTAAAAAATTATTTTTAAAATTGTATAAAAGTCTATTCACTTTGAACAAAATTATATAAAAGTAGAAATTATTAAAGTTAAGGTATAAACAATTAATTTATTTAAACATTATATTTTAATGATTGTCGTTAATTTATATCCAATAAAATTAAATCAAATAATTTAGCTAAAATATTTATTCATCAACTAATATATATTAATTAAAAATTCTAATAAAAGATTAAGTCAAAATCTTATAAACTTAAAAAATAATGAGTAATTGTATATGCCTTATTGGAAATTTGCTAAAATAATTATGAGTGATTTGATGTAATTTCAATATCTCAAACCGTGAACCGAATCGAATCGCGCGATTTGAAAATTAGAAAAACTAAATCACCCCAAATTAAAGTGACTTTTTGCAGTTTTTAATTTTTGTAGTTTGGTTTTTAGTTTTCAATTCGGTTTAGTTTGATTTGGAACACCTTAACTGGTTGGTGGATTGGTTACTTTTTTTGTTTTTAAGGTATGGGCAACATTTCAATCGAAACAAAATTATTGAATTATCAATAAATTTTTATACCACTCAAGTTTTTGTAAAAGGCATCGATCAAATAAATAGGAATCGAATTAAACATAGAGATATCCTGATTGGACTTCAATCCTAATTTAATAAAATTGTCAACCAACAAATTAACCTCACAAGTGCATAAATGATATTTCACAGCTAGGTTTTCCCATTGCTTTTATAAATACAGTCATTAATGGGGAGTACACATTATTGATTGTGCAGCCCTCATTCAATAATTTGCTGTTATTGACCAAATAAGATTTAATCGTGATAGAAAGAAACTCCTGTTTGTAGGCCATTGTCAGAGCTTGGAGGATAGCCAACAACTCCCACCTTATCCACATGACAGTAGGGTATCTTGTGAGAGAAATCCATGATAAAAATTTTCCAGTGATCACATGTTACACCTCTAACAACGGCTTGCCTATGGGTCGTAAAGACTACTAAATTGCAATTTAGGCAGTTTCTTTTAGCACCTTCTAATTTGCTATTCGCACCCTTCAATGTTTACAATTTTCTCCATAAACTCTAAACCCTAAAACACCTTTACCCTTTTTATCCTAAGTTTCTTGACAAAGTATCACCTAGCTTTATGGTTGCACACACACCTTTACCCACCTCTTCGAAAGAACACCCTCACCTTATATAGTAAAGGAAGTTCTTAAAAATAGATGTGAAAAAATATATATGTTCAAAGAGGGTGAAGGTGAAAAATGGAGAAATTAATGTTATCTTTCAAAGAGGTAGGTAGAAGTGTGCGTGCAACCATGAAGCTGAGTGGTGCTTTATAAAAAAAGTTAGGATAAAAGAGGGTGAAAGTGTTTTGGGGTTTTGCAAAAAATTGTAAACATTGAGGAGTGTGAATAAGAAATGAGAGGTGCTAAAATAAACTTCTTTCAGTTTATCTTAAAAGAATGCAGAGTTGGGGCCTCTATCTTAAACAGTAGCTAGAAGTAGCATATTGCACACCTTTATCCTCCATCATTAATTGCATGTTAGGTATATCTTTAAGCTCTCTTACAAGAGTCTCAACAAAAGTCACACCTAATCATCAGACACGACATACGTCTGCCTTTAAACTAGAGTTGTCAAAATGGGTAGTTGGTTCGGCCCGCCCGACCCATCAGGCTCACATAATGAAATGGGTCGAGCTGACTCATCCATATTTTATTCAAGTCACTGTTTTCTAAGTTCAGCCTAACCCATTAATTGAGCCAAAATGACCATTTTTAAAAAAATAAACTTTAAACCTTATAATATTACTCAAAAATTAATTTAGGAATAACAATTTAAACATAATACATAAATATTGAATTCATTATCCATCATGATAACATTAGAACAACCATAACAATTAAACACTTAAATAGTAAATACCATAAAATAATATATAATGATCTTAAATAACATGATTAACAAAGAAAGGTTGGCTAGATTGTAAACATAACTAATCAATTTGCAGGCCACATTCAAGTTGGACTTATATTCCTTAAGGCCCAATTTATTTTATTTTATTTTTTAAGAATATATGATATATTGACATTATTCCATAAAATGCTATTTGCACCCCCCAAGATTTATAATTTTTTCCAAATTCCCAATATGTCCTTACCTAATTTTTAAATCTTCCAAGTTTTATTATCGTGTTGATGTGATTATTTGCACACCTCCGCCGAGCATGATATTTACAATTTTTCCCAAACTCAAGTACGATCATCTTCTCACTTCTTTTATCCTAAATTCCTCTACTGAGTTTCATTCACCAATTCGTGCAGTGCCTTCTCCATTTGGGTTTTGATCAAGCTTCATCTACCTTCCTAACATAGGTTAGTTCTTTATATGGCTTCAGATCAACTGATCCGGAGTCCCTTTTATTAGTGACTTTTCTTGTATTGTCTATTATTGCTTATGCATCAACTGTTTGCAATCCATTGGTATTTGAGACCAAATCTTGGATAGTTCCTTGAGATTTTTGGAAGCAAACATTAATACCTTGGTTTAGAATGTAACTGGGTGTAAATTTGTTTGTACCTAGAAATAACTTTTCATCTTTTATTTGCATATTTCAGCATTAGGAGGGTATCTCTTTGGTGTACTTTTGTGAGTTCTGCAGATTTTGTAGTCTTTGGTGTTGTCTTTTTATCTTTTGCTCGTTGGATAATAGGAATGATACTCATGTGAGGATGATCCAAATGCTATTTACTTGCTTGTCTTGTTATTATTTTATAGGAATCATAACTATTATTTATGAAGCAACCGTTCCCTGGTTAGTGGAGGTGTTACAAAGCTTTTATTTATAATATAAAATTATTTTTTTAATTAATATAAAAACAGCTAATTTTACTTGTAGTTAAGTCAGAAATATGATAGATAAGGGGAGAGAACCTAGAAATAGTATAAAAAATGGAGGTGTGAACTGAATTTATTAACTTCAGAGTGGTCATTTATGGTTTTAAACTTTCAATAGTCGCAAGTTATCCAAATATGTAAACACTCCCCACACGTAAGAGTTTCAGACAGCTGTGACAGATGGTTCTCAATGAAGGTGACATCCACTGAAAGGACTTGCACAACTTCAATTTATCTGTTTGCTTTCCAAGTACTTTTTTATACACAAAGGTTCAAGTAGATGGGTTTCTACTTGGGTTCAAACTACAGGATTTCCTCTTTTGATTATCCCAATTTGTGTTCCTTATCTCCTTAAACTCACTAAGAGGGTACCCTTCACTGATTTCACTTCAAGAATGTTAGTTATGTCTATTCTAGTTGGTGTTATGCTAGGATTTAACAATCTTTTCTTCTCATGGGTAAATTCATATCTTCCTGTTTCAACCTCTACCCTTTTGCTATCTTCCCTGCTTCTTTTCAACTTTCTCTTATTTGTTATCATTGTGGAGCAAAAGATAACCTTTACAAACTTTAATTGTGTCATCTTCTAACATTGTAAAAAAGAATTCATACGTATACAAATGACTCTTGAAGAGTGTCTTGCACCCTTCTTGTATCAGCTCTGATCTCCACTATATTATGCAAAAAGTAGTTGGCCCTATAATAATCTAACAAAAAAAATAAAAAACAAAGTAGTAATTTGCCTTTGTTATTAAGGCAATAGTAAAGCAATGAAATATTTCTACACTGATCCATTGTACTATGTATAAATAGAAACTTCGTTGTTATATAAAATGGAAAATCACCCTTTAACTTTAAAATAGTGATTTTGATTTCAAATGCCTTATGGCCAATTAGCTTTCCAACTTTTATAAAAATGAAAAATGCCCATTTATAAATTGCGTGAAAAATTGTTTTCTTGACAAGTATTTATTCTTCTTTGACATGGAATCCATCTTCATTTTTATTATTAGCTGTCAAAGAATACACAGAATAAGTGAACTTGTTTGTAATTTGCTTGAATGAACTAAGACTTTGATGCATATCAAACCACAAATAGTCTGTTCGACAATAAATTTGTAATGGAATAAATTTCAGATCAATCAATCCGGAATGTAACAAATTCATATTCTGGAAGACATTGTCCAGAAGCATAATTTTTGTAAATTCTGGATCAGTTGATTTAAAACTCTGCTAGAGAGCCTTAAATACAGGAACAACACGTGAAAAAAAGTTTAAATCAATCATAATCAACAAGAAACACCAAGAACCCTAAACCTTAAATCAAGAAAGTCACACTTGGACTTGATTTTTTTTCTTTCTAAATAACGCTTAAATCATCAACGAACAGTACCTTAAAGCTTGCAAGAATGATTAGAGATAACTTCAATTATAAAAAAAAGATAATTAATAAGGTACAATGTGACAATTAAAGTTTGACACACAAGAAGAGAAAATGAGCAAGATCATGAACAACAATATGATAAAAAGAAGATAAATTCAAAGATTTAAAACCAAGGTAAGGGTACATTTGGAATTTGTAAAAACTTATAAACCTTGGGGTGCAAATAGCAAATAGGGGGTATTAAAAGAAAATGTCGATCAAATGAGTTGTGCAAAAAAGACTTGTTTCTATTTTGACCTCCTTTTTTAGAGTCTAACCTAGTCCATTTTATAGGCTTGTGGGCCGACCTGACATGTTAGACCCATTTTGACAGTTCTGCTTTAAACACATATTCATTCCGTCTCCATCACAAGCAGTCAAGTACGATGCCAAAAATTTGACTCCATCCATGAACACTGCGACACTTAGCCCTCATTAAATTTGATAATAGTCACTTGTCAAAACCTTGGTGAGAAAAAAACGTTAGGACACTAGCGGCACCAACTTTCCTTTGAACTGCAACAATATGAACACAATCTCTCAATGCATGCATCATGGTTACCCTCAAGTGACCATAGAGGGGACGATATAGACTATCAATTGAATGCCTATTATATCTCAAGTCATTTGTTTCAAGGATGTAGGATGTCGCTTCTAAAGGAAAGAACGGATGCGCTCTAGTGGATTGGTTATATGCATCAGCTATAAGAATACTAATTTAATTTATTAGTAAAAGATAAAATTTTATAATATTAATAAAATAAATTATTCATTTATATTAGGATAAATGTAATAAAAATAAAAATTCAAATTTTACTAATGTAATAAAAATAAAAATTCAAATTTTACTAAAGTTATAAATTATATTTTTCTGTAATCAAGTTGTCCAACTTAAAAAACATTAGTACATACTATAAAATGAAATTAAATTTTAATTAAAATAATATAAATAATAAACATTTTCATCTGTAATTTGATGTTGTCAATAGTAAACAGAACTTTTTTCTAAAAAATCTAGTGGTACATATTGGATGGATGATGGATAAATTAACTTTTAGTATAAAAGTTTCAACTAGATAAAAGAATATTAATTAAAAATTATTTACTCATAAAAATATTTAAAATTATATCAATATTCTTGAGTATGATTTTTATTCTAAATGATGTTATTATATTATAATTAAAAATTATTAAATTTGTAATATATGATTAAATATATTTAAATTTTTATTATAACAAAAAATTATAGAAATTAATGACATTTGAGAGTATTTTGTCTTCTATAAATAATATTTGTAGTTTATATCGTAATTAAAAATATTTTAATTTATGATATTATTTACTAACTAATTGCATTTGATTTTTTTTAGTATCTAATTAGTAGTTAAGAATATCATAAATTTAAATAACTAAGGTCCCTAAAAAAGTATATAGATATTAAACATGTCTCTCAAGAATTTATTATAATCTTTTGGTCTATTTAATTTTTAAATATATGACTTATGGTCATCTAAGTGATTTAGATAGCTTTATAAAGAAAAAAAATAATTAAATAGTATTTGGAGGACTACAATGATATGTTGTAAAATTAGAGATCAAAATCATGCAAAAAACTTTTAGAGAACATATTTAATAGTTTTAGAATTTTCTAGGGATCCAAATATATTATATCCTATTAATAATTATATTTAATTTTATTATAATATTTCAAAAAAGTTATAAATAATATAGATTAAACTAATTAGATTTAAACTATTTTTATTATACAGATTTTAAGAAAATAATTTATAAAATAACTAATTAGATCTAAAAATGGAACATTTTTTTTTTATAGATTTTAGATAAAATGATCTTGACTATATAACTAATATCTTGGAAACGGTATAGTTTTGAATCACTCGATTCTAAATATAATTTTTTTTACATTCCATAATATATAACTAATATATTCTAGATCAAGTTATTCATTGATTTGGGAAAGACCGCAAAACAGTAAGTATGTCATAAATTTGTATGAATCAGAAAAGGTTTCTTAACAAAAAAATATCTTGGAGGCATATTGTGTGAAAGATACAGTAATATAGAAGTAAAATCAAATAAAAGCATTGTGAGTGTTTTTAGTTTTTGAGAGGTGCAAAGAGGATGTCGGGGTGCGGAAAGAAGTTGTATAAATATTTTACCTACCCAACCCTCGCTAAGGTGAAGAAATAGAACGGACTTACAGTTGTAGTCCAGTTTAAAAGTTGGGTAAGGAGCCCAAATGATAGGTACACATCCAAAGCACAGTAGTGAGTACTGGGCGCGAAGCGGTGCGGATCAAGAGAAAAAAAAAAAGAAAGAAGGAAAGTACGGCGAAATTGATTGGAAGAGTGGTAGTCGTGATTGGGAGGGTGGTCTCAGCTGGTTGCATCACGAGAGAGGGTCCTGACCTCACCTCACTTCTCATTCGTGCGGATTAACCTCTGCATCTCCGATCCGAATCGGTGAGTCACTGTGTCGATCTCAATTTCAATTTCAATTTCAATTTCAACTGCTTCTCGTTCCTCTTCCCTCTTTTCTCGATCTATCACATCACAATCGACAAAACTCCTGCACCAATCACCTATTACGCTTCTTCATCACAACCCTAACTTAAATTTTGCTCAATTCTGGTTGACGTTACTACTTGTGATATTTTGAATGTCTCCCGGACTGGTTGACCCAACCATAGTGCTTGATTTGAACTGTTGGTTACTTTTTGTGCATTCTGACAGGCTTGGTGATCGAACAGAGGTTTTAAATTAGAGGGAAGAAAGTGTAGTAACCTATGGGGACTGAAAATCCTGGGCGTTCAACCTTTCCATCAAGACCTGCTTCCTCGCCTTTTGTTGCTGCGCAAACAGTGACTCCTTTTTCGTCAACCGCTCCTGTGGCTGGATCAGAGCCCCCTTCTTCTTTTCGCCCTACTCCTCCTCCGCCGCAAGGCGCCACGCCATTTTCGTCGGCGGGACCTGCTGCAGTTAGACCTGGGGCACCCAGTTTTAGACCCGCGAGGTTCAGTGATCCATCAGTGCCTCCTCCTCCTCGACCATCTAATGCCCCACCGTCCTCTGGACCTTTTCAGCAGTTTCCACCACCGCCCTTTCCTCCATCTACCATGCAGTCACGTGCTCCTCCGCCCCCGATAGGACAACCATCCTTTCAATCTCCACACAGTCAAGCTCCCCCTTTTCCCACTGCTCAGCCCCAGATGCCCTTTGTTCCCATGGGCTCTCCCCCACCCCATTTGGCTTCCAATGTTCCTCCCCCCGCTACATTTCAACCATCTTTTCCTGGCTACCCTACTAAGCAGGCTGCTCCTGAAATGCCAGCTCCACCTTTCCCTTCTAATCAACCAAATTATGGTCCTGCCCCTCCTCCAGCGCCTTCTCCTTTTTTGTCTCATCAAGGAGGCTATGTTCCTTCGCCGTCAATGCCTCCTCCGCCAGGTGTCCAGCCAATGCAGCAGCCTGGATCTGTGCCCCCTATTGGTGGTGTTCAGGGCTTAACAGAAGACTTCAATGCTCTCACAATGCAAACTCGTCCTGGAACAATGGATGCATTATTTGACGCCAAGGAACTTCCAAGGCCATTAGAAGGTGATGTAGAACCAACGAGTTTGGTTGACATGTATCCAATGAACTGCAATCCCCGGTATCTACGACTCACAACCAGTGCGGTTCCTAGCTCTCAGTCCTTGGCTTCAAGGTGGCATCTTCCTCTTGGGGCGGTTGTATGTCCGCTAGCTGAACCTCCTGATGGGGTTAGTGCTTCTTTACCTTTTTTAATGAACAAAAGCATACTGGTTAGTGGTAATGCTATTTTCAGTTATTTATTGTTCTTTGCTTTTAGGAAGAGGTGCCTATAGTTAATTTTGCTCCAGCTAGTGTTGTCCGCTGCAGAAGATGTCGCACATATGTGAATCCTTATATGACGTTTACGGAAGCTGGAAGAAAGTTTCGTTGCAACGTCTGTACCTTGCTCAATGATGGTACTTTTTACTTTCACAACTTCATCCTTTGCTTTTGAAATAAAGTCAAAAAAAGAAAACAGTTACAAACAATTTAGTCTCAACTCAACTATTTCATGCCAGCACCTTTTCATCGTTAGAAATGGTTTTCCTTGTGGTTCTGAAAATTTATGAATTTTTGCTCGTTTTGCATTATATTGGATGCGTTCAAAGGGACATTTTATAATAGAATGCACATTCTTCACTTGTTTCCCTTTGCTAGGTGGATTAAGGTTTCTGACTCCATATATTCATGTCAGATTTGCTGTGTGTTTATTACTACCATGATAAATGGACCATAATATGTATGCTATGAAACTATTCAGTTAACCTGCTTGCATGATTAATCGTTTCTGTGAGGAAAATACTTGTTTATGTCAGATATTAGCCTGTTTGGAAATCTGTTCCCACCCATCTAAAATTATGTTCATCCCAAGGTACGAAGGTTTTGCTTTGGCAAATGTACATTGAATGTCTGTCCAACAGAATTCCTAATATAGGCTAATATCATATCATGCATATTGTAATTGATTGAACAATATCTTTGTAATGATGTTAATATAGAGTATTATGTACAGTTCCTAGTGAATACTATGCACAATTAGATGTGACTGGAAAAAGAGTTGATATAAATCAACGACCTGAGCTCACAAAGGGGACTGTAGAATTTGTTGCCCCTGCAGAGTATATGGTGCGGCCTCCTATGCCACCGGTGTATTTCTTCCTCATTGATGTTTCCATATCTGCTGTTAGAAGTGGCATGATTGATGTAAGTATTTACTTCTAGCACAATGTTTTGCTTGTACAGCATTTTAATAGAGTTTAGTAGTATACACTTCAAAGTTTGTTTTCTTTTTTTTGGAAAAAAAATAATAAACTGTACCTTTGGGTAATGTATGACTTATGTCTTACTTTTGTGAGTTAAAAGAGTCAAGATTAGTGCTAGATACATATAAATTTTGATTTCTTCGACCAATAAGAAAAAAGTTATCCTATAATGTTTATTTAGATAAGAAAATGGTTTGCTCCCCCAAAGACTTATTAATGTGGTTTTCATTTTCACTAAAACTTATACATCATATCTTTAAGATGATTGGTTGAGTTTATTTCTAATGTGTAATTGAGGGTTGCATATTAACCTCATCTATTATACTCCGTGAGCATGTCTGAGTAATTTGGGCTTGATTACTTTCATACAGAATGAATTCTGAAAGAATTGGTTTTAGATGGTTGAGTTTTATTTTGGAATATTTAGTTGTTTACCAAAAATGAGTTTCTTAGAGATTAGTTTCTTTTAGATTAATTTCCCAGAGGTAACATTTAGTCATTTACTTCTTCACGAACATTCTATGGGCAACTTTAGGTTGTAGGATGCATTTTGCATTTGAGGCTACTAAATTACCAATTTGTCCCAAGTTCCTTGTTGTTGTGATGTGCCGAATGTAACTTTGTTGTTGTTGTCTTCTCAAGTCCCAACTATTTCTGAGGTGTTTAGTGCACTTTATTTTTAGTGCTGATGTTACTGTCTTAAATGCAGGTTGTGGCCAATACAATCAAGTCATGCCTAGATGAATTGCCTGGCTTTCCACGTACACAAATAGGGTTTGCAACTTTTGACAGCACGATACATTTTTACAACATGAAGGTTTGCTATGTTATTAGTATTACCACTGTTAATAT
Organism: Psophocarpus tetragonolobus; assembly: GCA_037954015.1. Classification (NCBI taxonomy): domain Eukaryota; kingdom Viridiplantae; phylum Streptophyta; class Magnoliopsida; order Fabales; family Fabaceae; genus Psophocarpus; species Psophocarpus tetragonolobus. The sequence continues at coordinate 75,331,883 of CM075691.1, forward strand.
ATCTCTGCCCCTTCTCAATTTATACTAATTATTCTGTGTTTTGCTTTTGCAGTCTTCCTTGACTCAACCACAGATGTTGGTAGTGTCAGATTTGGATGATATATTTATTCCACTGCCAGATGATCTTCTTGTTAACTTGTCTGAATCAAGAAGTGTGGTAGAAGCCTTCCTAGATAGCTTGCCAACTATGTTCCAGGACAATGTTAACTTGGAATCAGCTTTTGGTCCTGCTCTTAAGGCTGCATTTATGGTTATGGTATGCTAGTCTCTTTTCAACCTTTTATGGTGATTTTTCTAATCATAATATATTTTTCTAGTTTTCCCCCCCAATGGACAGTGAACTTAAAACGGTGAATAAAATTTGGTATTAATTGACACAGTTACATATAGTTACATGAAGTTTAAGAGATTAATTTTCAAGGTATAAAACACAGTAGTTAAATGCGTGCGATAGCGGCTGAGAGGAGCGGACCCTTGCCTCTCCACCGATGGTTGTCGTAGCGCGGATGGGTGGACCAACCGTCCCACTGCCTTTCGCGGTTCAAATCGCAGTGAAACGTGGCGATTCATGGCCCTGACGTGCACTCCAGCTCTGACCATGAGGTGGGTTGGAACAGACGATGTAAACGACGTTGTGTTGGGATGTTTTTTTTTTTAAAAGAGTTATACACAGAATGACCACGTTTAGCTTAGTGTAAGGTTTTTTTTTTTTTAAAAAATGAAAATGAAGGGTAAAATGGGAAAATCACTTTTTCCCTTTTTACCCTAGAAGAACTTCTACTTTGTAAAAGTCTCACTCTCGTTCCCGCACGTCCCCTGTCTCTGACAAGCTTCGTCTTTGGCGATCTTCTCTGGCGTGCTTCGTCTCTGGTGAGCTTCATCTCCGGTAAGCTTTGTCTCCATCAAGCTTCACGGGCTGGTTGTTCTTCTTCACGAGCTTCTTCTTCTTCTTCATGGACTGCTTCTTCTTATTCTTCTTCTCTTGTGGTTAGGCACTTTGACTTATGTGTTAGGCACTTTGAACTAATGATGCTTTATACATGTTATGTTTACTAAACAATAGAAAAACATATATTATATATTTTCTGGCAATCAATTTTTATTTTCTAGCACATATACATTATATCCATTTAGTAATATGCATTTACATAGGAATCTAAATAGCGGTCATCCCACTCCCGCTATAGCATTTTTTAAGGGTGATCGCTCCAGGCCGCTATCCGCTATTAACTACTATGGTATAAAATGAGAGGATAGATGGCATTGAATCTTTCCAATGCAAACCTAATTTTCTTGAAAGGAAAAGATTCAATATTATCTGGAAGAAATATTAGCATGCACGTTAATTTTTTTGAATTAATATTAATGTGGGATTGTGAATCAATTGTTCCCAGATAATTTAAAATCTGTGAAGAACTTTGGTAGGGATTACGTAAGCCCTGTGCTAGTTACTTGACATTTTGTTGGGCTTGTGGTAGGGAGCTGTTAATCTAATTTCATGGGGATAATAGTTGCGCATTAATTTTTTTGAATTAATATTAATGTGGAATTGTGAATCAATTGTTCCCAGATAATTTAAAATCTATGAAGAACTTTGGTAGGGATTACGTAAGCCCTGTGCTAGTTGCTTGACATTTTGTTGGGCTTGTGGTAGGGAGCTGTTAATCTAATTTCATGGGGATAATAGTTGCGCATTAATTTTTTTGAATTAATATTAATGTGGAATTGTGAATCAATTGCTCCCAGATAATTTAAAATCTATGAAGAACTTTGGTAGGGATTACGTAAGCCCTGTGCTAGTTACTTGACATTTTGTTGGGCTTGTGTACTAGGGAGCTGTTAATCTAATTTCATGGGGATAATAGTTGTGATAGTTGGAATTTGAAGTTCCAATTTATGGATGTTGTTACTTGTATGAGGAATTATTGTATCAATTATGGGAAGTCCACCCTAAGTTGCTTTGATTAAAATTATATCTTTTATTTATTTTGTATTCAATGCATACTTGAGCTGAATGGTGTTGGGTGATCCATGTATAATATAAAAAAAACTGACTTGGTGGATAAAGCTTTTGTTGTTGTATTTAATGCACAATTACACATTACATAAACATATAGAAGCAAGTTACATTAGTTGCCGAATGGTTGGCCTTTTAGTTAGCAAAATGTAAGAGAACACTTCCCACTGAAAATTTGTTGAGTTTTCTGTACATTTTTCCTATACATAACTTTGTTGTGATCTTTTCATGCCTCTCTATGCAGAGTCAACTTGGAGGGAAGTTGTTAATATTTCAAAACACACTCTCATCTCTTGGTGTTGGCCGTTTGAAGTTACGTGGAGATGATTCTCGTGTTTACGGGACAGACAAAGAACATGGACTGAGACTGCCTGAAGATCCATTCTATAAACAAATGGCTGCTGAGTTTTCCAAGTACCAAATCTCAGCAAATGTGTATGCATTCAGTGATAAGTACACTGACATAGCTTCCTTAGGTAAGTTTTTTACAGTTTCTTGAATCTTATGCAACACTCTAATTCTCTAAAAAAAGTGTCAATCCTTTCAATTTGGATTGGAAGACTTCTGATTGATAAATCAGATGGATGATTCTTTATCATTAGAAAATGTTTTATGATGTCTTGATGGCCTGTCTGGTAGAGGTATCTTGTCAACGTGCAGGGTGGTTTGCTCCAATGATTTTGTAGGCGTTTACAAAGTATTGTTAAAAAACTGTGTTTGTCTCAGCTTTATTTTAAAATGATATTGGAGTATAGCAATCTAGCCAATTAAATATGTCCGAGTACCTTTTATTGTACACAAATGGTCTGCACTCTGCTCTTGATGCTTGACAGCATGACTTGTGTCTAGTTAAGAGTTCTACAGAGTTAGTTCATCACTTTATTTTGACCATTGAATTTACTTATTTGAATGACATCATATTTTCCCTTGATAGTGTTGTTATTAAAGATGTGTGTAATTTAATAATTGCCATAGTTTCCCTTGGTGGTGTGGTCATTATAGATGTGTGGAATATCAACTTGTTCTGCAGCCATGGATGTGTTTGCTAAAAAGACCAACCTTTAGATGCTTAATTGAAATGAGCAAATTATGCATGGATGTTTAATTATTTTGTAAATAATGTATCCCCCTTCGTCTGTTAGATTTGGTTCTCTCCCAGGGTCAGCCTATGCGTTCTTCTAAGCACACATCCTGGGTATGCTAATTATACTATACTTGACAAAATGAATTATTTATTCATAATTTTTACTGGGTGTTTAGGAACTCTGGCAAAGTATACTGCTGGTCAAGTGTATTACTATCCAGCTTTCCAATCAACCATTCATGGGGAGAAATTGAGATATGAATTAAGGAGAGACCTTACCAGAGAAACTGCATGGGAAGCTGTAATGCGTATTAGATGTGCTAAAGGTCTGTTCATCCAGTATATCTTGAAAATACTATCCTTCATTGCCTAGTTTTTGTTTATCTGTCGTTTCATGCAATTTGTACAGAGTATTACATGATAGAATTGCTGATAATTGCCTATGTTTCTAGGTGTTCGCTTCACAACTTACCATGGAAACTTCATGCTAAGGTCTACTGATTTGTTAGCACTTCCCGCTGTAGATTGTGATAAAGCCTTTGCCATGCAGTTATCACTTGAAGAGACATTGTTGACTACTCAGACAATGTATTTCCAAGTTGCATTGTTGTATCCTTTCTATAATAATTCTTGACATGGGTTATATTTTGCATAATTTTTAATCTAATGTTTTATGATACAAGATGGCTATATTGTAATGTAAGGATAACATGTTTTCATATCTGAAAAGTATTATCATAAAGGCTTGTAATTTTTATTTGACAAATTTCTATGTTAGCTATTGACTACCTAATGGTAGCCTCTTTTATTCATTCCTGTGCTTTTTCCATTTGTTACTTGTTGGAATTGTTGTCTTCCTGGTATATTTAACATTAAGAGATTCATTCACTTTTTATGCATTGAAATATTGTTAAGTTATTCTTTCCCCCAGCAAATGACTTTCTATTTGAGAATTGAGATGCTGTTATTCGACATTCAGTTGTTTCTTTTAAAACTTTGTTTCAATGGGAAGTACAGAAAAATAAATTTAATCTTATTTCTATATTTTCCATTTTTTGTAGGGCATCCAGCTATCTTATCATGTTTTGTTTTTAGGCTAAATCATAATTCGTGCTCCTCAATTTATTCAATTGCTTACATTTTGTCCCCCCTATTTTTAATTGCTCACATTTTGTATCTCTATTTTATAATTTGATGACATTTAAACTATCCATTAGAAAATAGTCGTTGACTATTAAACTATTAACGTTAATTTCTCATGTAGCTTGACTAAATGACATGGCTAGAATGGTTTTAGTTAATTGAGGGTTTAAAATAAAATGCCTAAATCATCCTGAGTATTTTATTTTAAATCCTCGATTAACTAAAATCATTTTAGTCAAGTCGCGTGGAAAATCAACATTAATAGTTTAACAGTCAACGACTATCATTTAATGATTCAAATATCATCAAATTATAAAATGAAGGGACAAAATGTGAGTAATTAAAAATAAGGGGACAAAATGTCAACAATTGAATAAATTGAAGGACACATTATAATTTAGCCTTGTTTTTACTATTTCTCCACTGTTTAACATTTTCCTAGATGTGTGTTATGTTTGATATTCATTTTTAGTCAGGATATTTAGAATGTCAAATTGTTTCAAACAAGTTGCATCCCTAACAACAATATAGATATACTGCATCTTGTGGTGAGAGGCGAATAAGAGTACACACAATGGCAGTTCCAGTAGTTACTGAGTTGGCAGATATCTATCGCCTGGCTGATACTGGTGCAATTGTATCACTGTTAAGTAGGCTAGGTAGCTAAACTGAACTTCTGGTCTAGTGACATCACATGTGATGGATGATAGTTTTTATCTTCTTAAACAGTTCCTTCATAATTGCAGCAATTGAGAAAACATTGTCCCAAAAACTGGAAGATGCACGCACTGCTGTTCAACTGAGAATTGTGAAAGCCCTCAGGGAATATCGAAATCTTTATGCTGTGCAACATCGCTTGGCCAACCGAATGATATATCCTGAGTCTTTAAAGTTTTTAATGTTGTATGGATTAGCCCTTTGTAGATCAACAGCTCTACGTGGAGGGTATGGTGATGTTCCACTGGATGAACGATGTGCAGCAGGGCACATAATGATGACTGTATCAATAAAAAGACTGTTGAAACTTCTCTATCCTAGCTTGATTCGACTTGATGAATATCTTCTTAAGGTATACATTGCTTACATTCAAAAGATACCAATAATATGGATAAACTGCCAGATGCATGAATTATTTCTTTGTGTTCTAGGCATCTGTACAGGCTGATGACTTAACAAGTGTTGAGAGAAGGTTATCTTTAACTGGGGAGAGCTTAGACTCTAGAGGCCTTTATCTATATGATGATGGCTTCCGGTTCATTGTATGGTTTGGAAGGGTGATTTCACCTGATATAGCCAAGAATATACTTGGGGCAGACTTTGCAGCAGAGTTATCAAAGGTATTGTATATTGTTGCTATACAAAAATATGTTCATAATAGGTATTTTTCAAGGCAGAGGAGAGTTTATTATTGGCTGTCATGTTGAGCAGCTTCACCTATTTTTTTTAAACTTTTTATCTCCGTTTCAAATTGATAGTTTGTTTTTTGGTTCTTAATTAAATAAAATCATATGCTCTCTTCTCTACACCCACTCCCCCCTCTTTTCCTGTGTGTATACAATTGTCAAATTATAAATTATCACAATATCATGTTGATCTTGCATACTGCATGTATGTAGCAGAATGGTATTATCTGATCTGTGTACCTGACCTCGCCTAATGGGATAAGCCTTTTGTTGTTGTTGCTGTTGATCTTGCAACCCATTCAATCTTTCATATATTTACTTAGAATCGAAAAGTTATATATTCCATTACCTTTAAGATTTCATTTAGGTATACAATAGACTATGAAGTTCTATGATATGAGCATCATCTTCATGCTGAAACACTTAATTTAATGGCCAGTTTGTGTGACATTCATTGATAGTGGAGCAGTGATAATGTGCTATAGTGGTGTAGTGGTGCTGTGCAACCTTCGACTGCTACAAAGTTTGCATCATGGTGTGGATGGTGCATTTTTTAATGGTGATCGCTGTTGCATTCCTGGTGAATAGCAGCTGTTTGTAGTTTGTACTTTGTACTTTGTAGCACTACAGGGAGACATTTTGAAATCCCATTTTGCCTTTAATGCTGTGACATTTTGTGGGTTTATTGGGGCCTACTCCCCCTTTTCAAAACTTAAAAAAAATGCTAATTGAATGTAGTTTCCCATGTCTCTCCTGTTAATCCATCACCTGTCTACCTTGCTATGGGCTGTCTGTTCTTAACAACACCTGCACACTTCTGGCAGTGTTTCTGGCACCACCCAACCACCATTCTCTTCTGTCTTAAACTCTGAAACATATCCTGAACCACCTCTGTTATTTTCAACTTGCAATGACCATGTCATCATCTCAAGGACTGATTTAAAAGAGTGCTGCTTTCTTAACCTCCTCTTGTGCAATTATGAAGCATACGGATAAAAGTATAAACATTACATGATGATGAAGTAGCTTGAAAAATATCAATAAATGATAGGATGATTTGTGACTTTTTTTATTTTTTTTAATTGTCTTGTAGTCTGAGTTTTTTTTTATTGTCTTGTAACCAAATTTGTTTCTATTCTTTGTTGTTATTTAGTTTTATGTGTTGCTAAATTATTCTTCCTTCGCTCTCAAATATAAGCAAATCTCAATCAACTCTGCCTTATTTAATAATATCATTCATAAAATACCCCTTCATTTAATCAAGTTTTTTTGTACAATTACTGTCTTTTATTCTTGCTAACGAGTTCCAATAAAGGGTAATTTGGGTACAATGTTTATCTTTCAAATGAAATTGACGCAATCGAATGATTGTAATCAACTTAATAACCGTAACTTAGTTTTTTTTTTTTTTTTTGCTTATATTTGTGACCAGAGGAAATGAGACCTATGACATTTTATTGTTAAATATGAATATCATGAATTTTGAGTTGTTTTTTTTTTTTGTATTTTTGAGCATTTTTATGTACGTGGTGTAAATTATTTAATTTGTTTAAAAATTTCAAAATAGCAGTCATCCTGTCATTACATTTCAAGGGTTGACTGCTACGTGTCTCTAACTGAGTTTAATACTATGATTTATCCTATACTTATTCATAAGGATTGACTTTTAGTTGCATTGATATTGATGGATATTATTCTGACGTCATTGAATTAACTTGTTGGCCATAGGCCAATTCATAGCATCAAATCATGTTTTGGTATTCCTCTTTTATTTACCTAATTGAACAAATCTGGTGCTGTTATGCTTTATTTCTGTTAACAGACAACTCTTAGTGAGCATGATAGTGAAATGTCGAGGAGACTGATGAAGGTGCTTGAGAAGTTGAGAAATACGGATCGTGCATATTACCAGTTATGCCACCTTGTGCGGCAAGGTGAACAGCCAAAAGAAGGATTCCTCCTACTTGCAAATCTTGTTGAGGACCAGATGGGAGGTAACAGTGGGTATGCTGAATGGATGCTGCAGATATCCAGACAAGTGCAGCAAACATAATGTATAGGTATATATGACTTGTAATCCATTTTAAGAAATTGTAGTTAAATTTGGCGGTTTTTCAAGGGTTGTCAATGGACAATGAATTTTACGCTGTGAATATCTAATATCTTTGACTGCTGTAGTATTACCTTGAAATTCTATTTTAGTGCCTGGAAGGCAGAGTGCATGTTTTAAATTTCTATATACAATTATCTGAACATCACTTATCAATTTTATATATTGATTCCCTTTTGGCAGCTTCCCTGGTTAAATAAGCAGTTTTAAAGTCAGGTTTGTTATTTGTCTCACAAGTGAGGACCATTTATTTCTGCATTGGAGATATATTGAATCTATCCTTTGGGGGTGCTCGGAGAAGCATTCTTGACCTGGCTATTTGATCGTGACTTGTGAGAAGGATGCTTTTGAGAGATTGTTGATTCATCCTAGGATGTATCAATTAGGTGACTCTACCACAGATTGAATTTAAACGTGTTTTCATGTCTTTGATAGGAGGAAAGAAGCACTGTTTTTGTTACTTAACCTTGTGAGATAAGTTGTGATTTTGTCTTATATTTCCTTTGGTCGTCAGCTTATGGTTGATTCTTTCATTGTAGAAAAAGAAAGTAGACAGAGAACTGAGAAGAGTTGGCATGTCAAATCGGTCTTACGAAATCTTAAATTTTGTTTGTTGACAATTATTATTTACTCTGATATCTAATGTTGAAACTTTGTTTTCCTTCAAATTGCAATTTAATTTTTTTTGCTGGTTCATAAAATTATAGGAAAAGATATGTGAGATGCGAGACTCGAGTCTTGATCAACTCCTTGGGTTTAAATTGCTATTGCAACTAAGCACTGGACATGCGTCCACACGAGTCACTTTATTGATTGTGTATATTTGATAATGAATATATACTATAAAGTTTCATTAAAAAAAGTATTTTATAAATTAAGAGTGCAGTGGCAAATAAATAAGTTTGAATATGAATAAATACGACGGAAATCGAAGTAGTAGAAACGTGATAAAACATAAGTTAAAGGATACAAAAGAACATTAGTTAAAGGTGAGATTCATATTTAATATATTACAATGTATAATCAAAAAATTTGGAAAGGACATAATAAACAGATCATAATGAGAATCAAAATAGATTCTTCATAACTTAATAGTATCAACGAGCTCAGTAAATTATAAGCTTATAGTATAAAATATAATAATATAATATAGTATAAAATATAATAATATAAGATAGAACCTGTATATTTTCTAATTGGAAATACAAAAGCTCAAGAGTTACATAAAATTTTAAGGTTATAAACATTAAAATTAATGACGAGTAGACAATTATTATAATAATTATTCGTAACAGTACTTATATCGTTTAAGGGGAATGAAGGGAAGGGAAGAAATTTAAAAAAAAAAAGTGTTTTAATAAAGGAAAATAGAAGGGAAGGAAGGGGGAGACAAAAAGTTGATTAATAAATCTTACGTCATTTTACTAGAGTGCCTTTAATTTCTTTTAACATTTTTATAATTTCATGTGAATTTTTTTCTCTCTTAAATCTTAACTCTATTTCTTTTCCTTCATGTTTAATCTATACATTTGAACCTTTCAAAATTTCAACCAAATTAATTTGCTCTTGAGGAATAAGGACATTAAGGTAAATCTTTACATTTTATAGATGTTTTCTCCAATTTTTTATATTTATTTATTGATAGGTTGGTGTTTAGGTTCCCTTTCAGATTGAGAATAACCTTTAAAAAAATTAAAATTTGACCACATGGTGTGACAAATCCACATAGGTGTGAGATAAAGTTGCATATAAATAAATAATCACACAACCTTTTAGGATGTATACTTATATAGAGATAAAAATAATTAATTTAAAATCTTTTCCCTCCCTTTGTGAAAATTCTTTCATTCTTTCCTTTAATATGTAAGTAAAAGTTCTTCCTTCCAACCCCTCTATCAAAATACTTCCCCTCCCCTCTTATTAATTGAATCAAACAAGACATGTTCTCCAATCTTTATTTTGGCAAAGAATGTGTGATCTAGAAAAAGAAGGTTTAAATATGTTTTAGGTGCAATGTAATATTAGAAAATTTTGGCTTAGATCTTCAATAATTTTTTTTGTATTAGATTCTTAATATATTAGACACCTAGAATACATTTAAGAAAAAAAAATTATATACCATCTTTGATGTAGACTCTAATATATCGGATAATGTAAAAAAAATAAAGGTTTAATTATATGTTTTTATACTATAAGAAAATAATAATTTTTACTCCTGATTTTAATTCTTTGGTAAACTTCACTTTGAATAAAATATTCTAGCATATTTTACGTCCAATTTTTTAAATTTGTATCAAATTTTATCCTCAATAAATTGTTACTCATTAATCAATTGTACCTACTAAAAAGTAGTTGGATACATCCTCTAGTATGTCCACAAGTAATTCAACACTTCGCCTGTTCCTCAAAGGGTGGTATACTTACAAAAGTTACTCCACCACTCAAATTAATATAGACTTCAACTATGAGTAAAATAACGATAAATGAATAATGAATAATACTATCTCGATATTTGTTACCTATTTATAATGTTAGTGTTGAGCCCTTCTTGTTGGGCTTTATTTAACTCTTTAGGAATTAGGTAATACAACTATAACTTGATTTTCCTTACATAACTTAGCTTATGCTTAATTAATCACTCACACCTTTATCCTTACCTGTTGATGTGTGTTTCCATAGTCTTCAATCTTTGGCTTTGCCGAAAACTTAAATGGTGTATTCTTGAATTTGGTTTCCGTCTAGTGGTTTCGGCTAGACCGAAGAACAAAATGGTCTCCTATGTCATTCCCGTATATCAACTAAAAAAGCCAAAACTTTTCAATGATTTTTAATTGCCTTTATACACATGTATTTAAAATAAGTATTTTTAGCATACTAAAGATTAAAACCCACAATTATTAACATTTTTTTTCTTTCATCCTTATTATTATTGTTGTTTTTATCAATAACATTAGTAGTAGTTACATATCAGTCAAAGAGTATATTTTATGCATTGTTTTACACATTATCACGTAACACAAGTGTTTTTTTTCTTTAATTTTCTCTACATCACAATCATTACATTAATGATTTAAACTATTTGCATTTAAATTTAAAAATATTAAAATAACTATCTTAATTACGTTTTTTTTAAATTATTAATTTTATTAACTTTCAGTAACAAATTGTTTAAAAAATTTATACTCTTACGACACGAATCACTTTATTATTTTTTATTATTCATGTTATTGTTCTAATTAAAAATACTGATATTATTATAATAATTACTAAGATTAAATATTAATTAATTATAATAATTAATTATATTATTAATATTGTTATTATTAATTAATAATAATAGTAATAGTAACATTAGCAAACATAATGTTTCATTAATAATATTATTAATTAGAATAAGAGCATTAATAATGATAAAACAATGCACAATAATACTATTAATAATAAAAATATTATTATCAGTAAAAAATAATATATTATTGTTATTATAAATTTTATTATTATTATTATTATTATTATTAAGATTAAATTTTAGGAACTCTCTTGGCTTTGTTCTTATTACACATATAACTTCTATACTTTGTTACATTATTTTTAGTCCTATAAAATCAGTGTAGTATTTCTTTTACTTAAGAAGGTGATTATCATAAGCTTTTTTTTTAGGGTTAAAAATATGTAAGTATGCAATGTGTAATAAGGTCAAACGTGAGGAGGTTCAATGGTTCATGTAATTTACTCTAATAATAAGAAGAATAAGAAGAAGATAAATATTAGCAACATTTAACACACTATTTGACACTTTTTTTTAATATATTTTGTATGATTGGTTGAAATTTATCAAAAAATATAAATTTATGTGAGTCACTTATCATTAAACTGTTGTATATAATTTTGAATTTGTATTAATTAATTATCTTTTATCATTTTCTGAAAATTTAAGATATGTCGTATCCTATCATATCTTATTATATTTTTATGATTATTTGAATGAGATTATAATAAATTTAACTCTGTAATTAGTTACGTCAATTATAAAAAACTCATTTGAGGGGTCTTTATCTATCTTGGGATTATAAATTTGTCATTAAATTAACATACACATTCTTTACAATAATCTGCTACAAGTTAGGTAAAAGAACCTTCAAGAGTTCTTATTCAACTTATATCTCTACAGCAATCATACCGAAGAACTCAAATTGAATATACATGAGGAGCACATAATTTCTTTCCTTATTCTATATCTTTATTCTCAATACATACTATAATATTGTATCTATTGATAAAGAATGAATTCTATTTTCACCAATTGGTATAATAGTCAACTTAGATACATATTATAATTGTTTTCTTATTTTATAATTAAATTTGAATTGAAGTTTCTTTTTTGTGTTTATAGTGAAATTTTATAATATAGTTCACTATTATTTTTTGCAAAAAAAAAAAAACAAACTTAGGATTTACACTGTTTATGTTAAAATAACATGTTGAAGTTTCATTCAATTACTCTTACATGCGTAAATTATGTATTGAAACTTTTTTAGTGTGTATCCCTCTAAAAGTCTAAAACATAGTTTTCTTTTGAATCCATGTTTTTTATACCCATTTTTTTTTTACAAATAACGGATTTATTTAATATTTTAATATTATTGATATTTTTTTGTAAATTTTTTTTTAACTAATTTGAGATTAAATTAAATTTTTTTATATGTTGTAATCTCGAATTGAATTATCTATTTGTATTTTACATATATTATAATTTGTTTGATATTGAATTATCATCTAATTAATTTTAGATCATTTTATTAATTATACATAATTTTAATTGTGTTTCTCATGTGTACATATTTTTTTTTTATAAATCTGCATTATTATAACTCGTCTATCATGGGTATAGTAGTGTGAATTTTGTATGTTGGTCATATAATATGTCTTATTAAAATTATGCAATTTTATTGGACAATAGACATAATTTATCTTTTAATTTACATAGTTTTAATTTCACATATCATTTATGCATTTAAATGAATTTTGTGATATAATTCTTTATTGCATTGATGATAATTATACCCTATTGATATATTATTATTAATCTAATTTAATGTTATACAGTGTATTTTTCTTTACTTATGTTAATGATTTTTTTATGCATTTTATGGATATAAATTATAGTGTATTGTAATTTGCTTAGAGATTCTATTTTAATTGGATTTTTAGAATTACATAAAATCTTCTTATTATTGTGATATTTAGTTTTTTTCCCCTAATTTTATCATATTTTGGTTGTATTTATATGAAACCAAAGTTTATACTCTCATTTTTTTGTTGTTCTATAATGACTTATTTGTATAACCATTAATTAGACATTTTTTCCTTCCAAAAAACGTTGTTGCATTTTTCTTATGATACAAATTTGCAAAAAATATATTATAATTATTGTTATTATTATTGTTGTTGTTTTTGTTGTTGTTGTTGTTGTTGTGTAGGTAGTGGACTTATCATATCGATTTGACATTACTTGACATAATTCTAGTATGATAAATAAATAGTTGAATTTTATTTAGCCATCTGGGTATTTTTGTTATGTCAATTATTTTTTTCTTTATCAAGTTGAAGGATTTTGTATATTAAAATTTTACATAATATCTTATAAAATAAATTGTCTTGATATAAGATTTTTAGCCCAAATGCCCAATTAATCATACATGAGCAAACAACAAATTTAGTTGTCTTGATAAAATTATTTTATTATCACATATTATTTGTGATCACGTTGTTGGAATTTATATTAAGAATTTTGTGTTACTCTCTTATAAAATATTTTCTTGTAACTTTCTATTTTGATGTGCAATATTAGTACGCAATTTTTATAAAGACAATATAGGAATCCAAAATTTGAAAAAATTAATTGCTCGATACCATATTTTATAATGTTGTTGATGGTATTTTTGTAAAAGTTATATGCTTTATTTTATGATATATAAACATAAACCTATCTCCATTATAAATTATGATGAGAGTTGTAGACTATTTGTTATTATATTCTTAATATTTGTGAGAATAGGTTTTATATCCTTTTGTGGTGTGTAACCATATTTTATTCTCAAGTGTGTGAATATTATTTAGTGTGACACTTATTTTTATATTATGAGTACTTAGAACTTGCAAATGATCTTAACGGGCAATATTCTTAAATGATTAATATGTAGTTAACTATGAAATCATTTTGCAATAATTATTTACTCTTATAGATGAATTTGTGAGTTTCATATGCTTGTTTTCTACCATTTCTCTCATTAATCCTTTATTATTCTATTACCTTCTAATGATGAATCCATTAGTAGAAATTAGTGAATTTTAATTCAATTTTATTATTATCTTTTAAAGTCATAATTCCACTATCACTAGGTCTTTTAATACTAGTGGACCCTAATGATAATCATAATATTTTTTTTGGTATATTAAGAATTAGTGGGAGTATATAACCTTGTTAGTCTTGAGACTTATCTATTTGTATTGTTATATATTCTTATGCACATTTGATTATGATATAACATACTTTATAGGGCATTGTTGTTTATTTTTATTCCATTTTGATTGAGATACATAAAATCTATTGTATTTTAATAGAAATTTTTAACATATGCTAAGATCATTCTGTTGAGTATTGCATATTAATTATTTTGGCATGTAATTATATATTATGCATCTATTTTACACAAAATTTCAAATTTTGGTCCAAATTTCAAATTTTGGTCAAAATTTTATAAGTATATAACCTTCTTTTATGTCCTGAGACTTATATATTCTTGTGCATATTTAATTATGATATGACACACTCTATAGAAATTTTTTATTTATTTTTGTCCAATTTTGATTGAGATACACAAAATTCATTGTATCTTAATAGACTTTTTTAACGAATGTTAAGGTCATTTTGTTAGGTATTATACATTAATCTTTTTGGCATACAATTATGTATTGGGCATTTCTTTTACAAAAAAAATCACATTTTGTTTTATCAAAATTTTATAAGTATATTGTAGATATAATACTTCTATCCAATATGATTTTCTACTTTGTAAAGGTGCTTATAATGATAGTACTTCTATCGAGTGGAATTTTTCACTTTTGAAGTACTTATTAAATTTTTTGTTTGAAACAATTATCTAAGTGTCTACTCAATTGACATATTGTGATTAAAGTAATCTTAATTTCATTTTATTTAAATGTGTCTATGTGATCCAGGTAGGAAATTCATTTTTACATAGTCTTTGGATTTTAACATAGTCTCTCATTTTCTCAAACTCAGATTAGTTGAATGTCAAATATTGTAAAAAGATTTATTTATCTAGCTTATATGTAATTACATTTGTGTTGGTCTATGATGAGTACTTAAATGTATGTAAATTATGCTTTTCGGTCTTTAAAATTTTTCATACTCAGGTAAACATGTTGACAAAACATGTTTTAGATTCACTTATCAAATACTTAACTATTAAAGTTTTATAACTCATATTGATATGATTTTCCAAAGTCCAATTATTTTAAATCTCTTTTACAAGGGATAAAAGGTCTAACATTAGAGTTTTATAACTCATATTGATATGATACTGTCAATGTTCAATTATTTTAAATCTCTTTTACAATGGACAAAATGTCCAATGCTTAAAGTAAGACATGAAAGAATTAATAATATTTTTCAAAACATATTAATGAAGGTACCTAAATCAACAATTGGTCCATATCTACCTTGTGAAGGCCTATTAAGCAAATTTAAAGATAATAATTTGGAGAGTAAAATGAACCAAATTCTTTACACTAAAGGTGCATCAGTGGCTGGAGTTTGTTTGAGTGTGTTACATAGTTTTTGGGCTAAAGAACCAATTAAGGCCCATTTTCTAATTATAACGTAATTTTCGTAATATTTTTATTGGGGATTTTTTGAGATAATCTTTCATGTTTTTAAAAATAGTTTGAGTTTTTAGGTTTCCAAAGTCATTATGTATATAAGTGAAAAATAAATACTAAGTGAAAAATAAATACTAAGTGAAAAATAAATTCTAAGTGGAAAATAAAGTCTAAATGTAAAATAATGAGATAGTGGACAAATTAGTGGGAAATTAATGTCTTAGTGGAGTTTTAATGTTTTTGATTTTGAGGCTTCCTATGTTGATCTATAAATAGAAGTATCTTATAGCCTTTTGAGATACAACAAAACTTAAAATACCAATTTTGAGTGATTTTCTCTTGTGAGAAACTTTACCTATGTTCTTAGATAATAACTTCATAATCTTGGTTCTACCGGTAGCTCGTGATTACGGTCGCGTTTTCTTATAACTTTGGTTATATCGGTAAATCGCAATTATGGTTAAGTTCATTTTTCTTCCTTTACCTAATTTTGAGACAGTGTGCACAGTACATTCATATCACATATAGTTGGGTTAAGTTTTGATGCCTTAGAATAGTTGGAGTTTGAAAACTCTCTTATGAGATATGTATGCAGTAGTATTATTTTAGTAATACGTCTCTTAGTATTTTTTGGATGCTTAGGACTATCGTAATATCATTTTATTGAATTATGTTATTCTATATACTTGAGAAATATTTGTTAACGTCCATGATATATATCCTTATCGAATATTATTTTGTAGCTCAAATTTCTAATATTATTGTTTAATAAAATATTTTTCTATAATTGTGATTCTAACTTAATAATTTATCTTTTTATTATTGATTAATATCATCCAAGTGAGATAATGTTAGATATAATTATGGAATGATATTAATCAATTATCTTTTATCATTATTTGACAATTTAATATATGATTATTATCGTATCTTTATAATTATTTGAATAAGGTTATAGTAAGATTGACTTTGTGATGATTAGGGCAATTATAAAAAGCCCTTTTGAGGATCTCTGCTACCCTGGGAGAACCCCAATTCAAAATATGCGAGGTGCGCATAATTTTTTTCCCGCATTTTCTATATTTATTCTTTATACATACTATCATTGTGTATAATAGAGTGTGTATTCGAAGTAGGTATTAGAAAGTGTGTTGCTAGTACTCCTCAATGATTATAAGATAAAAGATAAAATTTTATTTTTTTAAAGTTGGGATAAAATGTGCTAGAATAATTTGATGGGATAAAATTTCTCAATATATTAAAAATAAAATGTAACATAATAATTAATTGAGAGTAAAATTAGTCAAAAGATTAAAAAATGGAGATAAAATACACCAAAATAATTCATTAAAAATAAAATTAATAAAATTAAAATTTTAAAAAAAATTAAGCCAAAAATATAGAAACAAGTCAAACCTTATAGATTGGTTAGCATATTGCATTTTTTGTTTGTTTTATTATAGTATTTTTCCGGGTCTTTATTTTTTATTTACCTTTTAAAATGTTTATTTACTTATTATTTAAAAATTAGAATGATATCAATTGTTATTTTTAACTATGTCTTTGTCAAGAGGAGAATTAATATATAAAATATAAATAAAATAAATAAATAACATATTGAGAAATCATAAATAATGTTAACATAAATAAAACATTAATTATATTTTTAATTTTAAATGTTAAGGTAAATTGAACAAAAAATTCTAATGACCCATATATGTTTTTAAAGCCAGAAAGCCGAAGGCATTGGTTCACGGTTCAATTGTTATTGAACCAACAGTTGAACTGTTTTAATAAAATAATATTTTTATTATTAATGTACTATAACAATTAAGATTATAAAAGAAAAAATGTATTAAGGTTGTAATTATAAAAGGATAAAAGTAATTTTATTAAATACACCTTCATATTGCTAAGTTAAATCCCATTTTGTTAATTTTGTAATTAAAAATTGATTGATTTAGGAAAATGAGGGGTGTATTTAGAAAATTAAAAAAAATACAAATTGGTTGAACCATCGGTTTTACTGGTTATTAAACGATTTTCCGGCTTTAATACCGATTTTTTGTTCCACCAATTTTCAAGATTGATTGAACCGATTATGAGACCGATTCACCAATTTTTCAGTCGAATCAGTCAGTCTGGTCCAGTTTTTATAACATACTCCATAACACAAATTATCAAAGTATTAAGATACTCATGGTGAGATTTGATTTGACTCTTAGAAAAAAAAATATTAAATAAAATATTAAATCTAAATCAAACAAAGAAAGGAAATCTTCTATCCATGTAGCATGAAGCATAGAACTCTTATGCATGTTCATTTCCATCTCTATATAAACTCCATCTTACTTGTCTATTTTTTCATAGAACTAAAAACTCATCACGTCTTAAACTTTTGTACTCTCTTCCCTCTTTTCTTTAGTTTGTACCTGGTTTCGTAAGTTGAATGGTTGATTCTCTTGTGAAAAAAAGAGATCCATATTTAGGTGTTATTATCAAGGTATCTTCTAGATTTTGGGTTTGGAGAATCGGGACTAAGCCATGAGATACAAAAACTTGGTATTGGTCACTTTTATGATGGCATTGGTTGTTAGTCAATTAGAGAATTGCAAAGTTTTTGGTGCTAGTCATTATGACCACTCACACAAAAACACAACCACCAAAATACTCCAAAGTAGTGGTTTCATTCAACGAAAGGACACCCATTTTTTTCTAAATGGGAAGCCATACTACTTCAATGGATTCAATGCCTATTGGTTAATGAACATAGCATCGGATCCATCCACAAATTCTAAGGTCACTATAGCCCTGCAAGAAGCTTCTCAACATGGTTTGAATGTAGCAAGAACCTGGGCATTCCACGATGGAGGTTACAATGCCCTTCAAATTTCTCCCGGTTCTTACAATGAGAATGTCTTCAAGGTATTAATTAATTATTACAATTTATCTTAATTTAGTACCCAAAATAAATTTCTTTTTTAATTGTGTGCACCTGTATATGAAGATATTTTTTTCAAAACTAATCACACAATTAATTTTTGTATTTTAATAAAAGAATAATTTTAATTGCATTAATTTAAAAACAAGATATGAAAGGTATTCAACGAGGGAAAATGAATATTATTTTTTTAATTAAAAATTTTTTTGACATTGGTAAGCAATTTTTTAATGGCTTTTAGTTTTTTTTATATGCTACTTGAAAATGCTGGCTTCTACTTTTAATTTTCTGTCCGGCCTTCAATATCTATTTGATTGTCATTTTAATTAATCTTTTCTATACAAAGTAAAAATTGATTATTTTTTCTTTAGTAATTTTCTCCTCCATGGCTACAGTTTGAAATGCTTTAACAAACAATTTTATGAAATGCTTGTTATTCAATAAATTAGATTAATAACTTTGAACAACCAACAAGGTTTTTAGCTTTAAACTAATTTTGCAAAACATATATATGTACTTAAGAACTGTGGGCTCACTTTCAGTGGTATTTTAATTAATTTGGGGAAGTGTATGGTTTTGTAGGGACTGGATTTTGTGATTTCAGCAGCAGGAGAAAATGGAATACGACTGATATTAACCCTAGTAAATAACTGGAAGGATGATGGTGGGAAGACTCAGTATGTCCAATGGGCAAGGGAACGTGGCCAACTTGTAAAAAGTGAAAATGATTTCTTCACACACCCCGTTATTAAGCAATACTACAAAAATCATGTCAAGGTAACAATGTCATGTGAACATTTTGCAAGACAAATAAGTGTTATTTTCGTTTTACTTCATAATCCTTTAAATTTGAGTTTAATTGATATACATTGTTATTGTAACTTTTTATACTTTTTATTTATGTGACTTTTAAAGTAATAATTAATAAAGTTAACAAATTTAACATAAATGAATAAAGGTCATGATTGATTGTCAATATAAATATGTTTACACTAAAACTAATTGTATATATCAATTAAACTCTTTAAATTTATTATTTAATTATAAATATTACGTCTCTTAAAAAATACGTTTTTAAATAATCTTTATTTTTCATTATAAATTTAAGAACTAAAAGCAAAATACAGGTATATTTAAGTGAAAAAATACTTAAACCTTTTACATAATTAAATAGGAAGGAGTGGTTCTATCTTTTATATTGTTTATGAAAATAATCATTAATAAATAAGTATGATATATTTGTCAAATCATTTAACCTTTTTCTGAATTTGGTTGCCATAATCCAGACTGTGTTGACAAGAAAGAATACCGTAACTGGATTGGCATATAAGGATGACCCAACCATTTTTGCCTGGGAACTTATGAACGAACCGCGTTCCAGAAGCATCGACAAAGGAAAATCAATTCAGGTTTTTTTTTTCCTTCTATCTTTTTCTTAATACAAAGTATCTTAGTTACATATATCTCATTTGTAATCACAAAAATAGAGTGATTGAGATATATTAAAAAAGGTTGTTAAACATTACAGGATTGGGTGAAGGAGATGGCAGTGTATGTGAAATCCATTGATAGAAATCATTTACTTGAAGTGGGGCTTGAAGGATTTTATGGTGAATCAACGCCACAAAAGAAGCAATTCAATCCGAGTTATGAATCAGAAGGAACTGATTTCATTTCTAATAATCAATTTCCTGAAATTGATTTTACAACCATCCATCTCTACTCTGATCAATGGTAAATCCAATATTATGTTGGTGAATTATATAATATAAATCAATGTTTTATAGTGGTTTGATGAATGGATGGTAATCTATAAAGTGAATTGGGATGCAGGTTAGCTCACGCTAATGAAACGACCAAGGATGTCTTTATTAACAAATGGGTGGAAGCCCATGTTGAAGACTCGAATGATGTTTTACGAAAGCCCATTCTTATTAGTGAGTTTGGAAAGTCTTCCAAGTCTTCAGGATACAATTTGATTAAAAGAAATATTTACTTTGAGAAATTATACAATTTCATATTCAACAGTGCAAGCAAAGGGGGAGCATGTGCAGGTGGGCTTTTTTGGCAACTATTAAGCCCAGGAATGGATAACTTCCGTGATGGCTATGAAGTCATCTTCCAAGAAAGTCCTTCAACTGCCAACATAATTGCTCAACAATCTAAGAAGATGTCAAATCTCAAATAATTCTATGTTATAAAGAAGAAAGAACAAATAAACTAAAAAATAACATTCTGCATAGAAAAATGTCTCTTTTCAGATATATTTGTCATTTATTTATATATTATTTTTCAACTCTAGATAAAGTTACTAAAAAAGTCAAAAACTTAAAATATTATTTTATACTAAATATATTAACAAATTAAATTTAATATAGATAATAGATCACCATATTTTACATGTAAATCACAATATTCTTTAAAATGCCTTATCTTTTTCTATTCGTACCAATCAAATATAGTAAGCAATTTACAATAATTTGTAAAATTTTTTCAATCAATTGAGTTCGACCATCTTTAATTTAAAATAATCAATTATGACTCATTATAATTAAATATTGGAATGAGAGTTACAAGATTGTTTGGTGGCAAAGTCCAATGTGGAAAAGAAGAGGTCTTAATTTGAATATTTTCATCAACAAAAATTAATACATTAACAACTAACATTTAACTTATAAAAAAATTAAATATTAAAATGAAATTTACGTAAAAGGTTTTGTAGGTGATAAAATTATTAGTTAGACACGCTTATAATTAAATTATTAAGAGTGAAATATGTTTAAAAATCCAAATGGTCAATTTGAAAAGTACATGAAATTAAACTCAATTTTACTAAAACTACAATGAAAAAATATTTTACAAAATGGTTAATGTTGAAAACAACATTTACATGAATTTGGGGTTCAAAATAATTTTAATTAACTATGTGTTTCATTTAATAATATATTAATTCAATATAATATATAGCTAACATAAATAATATTATTAAGGTTTAGTTATGTGTTTGGTACATATAAGTTTGCATTTTTTTAAAGTTTTGTCGTTGTAAGATTTTTTAAAATTTAGTTCTTGTAAAACATTTTTCATTTTGGTCCTTAAATATCCATTACAAAAATATTAATGATGATGTCACCACATATTACATCATCAATATATCACATATCATGTGTGACGCTAACAAAATGAAAAATAAATGAATTTAAGAAGACTAAATATGAGAAAGAACTTATAGCAACTAAAAATGAAAGAAATAAATTTACTAGAACTTAAAATGAAAAATAACTTACAAAAATTTATGTTGCACATTATTCCTATATCACAAGTTTAAAATTTACTAAAAACTTACATTAAAGGTAATTAACTAGTTATATTTATTTTGATATATAATATTTTAAGAAATATTAATAATACACTTTTTAACATAGAGTGTGTTTGATAAAACTACTAAAAAACTAACTAAAAACTAGAAAACTAATTGAATAGTAAAAACCTAATTTAATACTGAAAAAAACTAGTTGAAAAATGAAAATCTATATGTAGGTATTTGATAAAACAAGTTTATTAATTAGTTGAAATTTATAAATAAAAAATATGGATATTATTAATTATTAGATCAACAATGAGTATTTAAAATAAATATAATATATTTTAGGAGTTATAAAATTCATAATACTTTATTTATGGTAAGTTGATTAACTTTACCAATTAATATTTTAAATAAATAGTTGTAATTGAATGTTAGTATAAAACTCATTTACACTATCAGTTCATCTTAATTAAACTTATATTTTAATAATATAAATTGATTACATATTTAAATTATAAATTACTATAATTACATATTTAAATTATAAGTTATTATAATTATATATTTAAATTATATTTTTATATATTAAATATTTAAATTTTAAATTACTATAATTATCTATTGAAATTATAAATTACTACAATTAAAATTTAAATTATAATTTTCTCTAATTAAATATTTAAATTTTAAATCACTATAATTATATATGATGATACCATATCATCATATCACTATAATATAGTGTACTTTTAAGCAACCCATAAAGGCAATTGCATTCATAGACACTGGAGCTCAGAAGACCATGATGAACCCAGACATTCTCCCAAGGAGATATTGGAAAAAAGAAACTTTTCATTTTGTAGCAGTCGATGGAAAGATGTTCATAACAGACTTAGTCACCAAAACACCCATCGGAATAAAATTCTTTCCAGACTGTATAGTCTGGTCAAAAGTCATTGGCAGTAAATTGCCAAACAAAGATATTCCCATAGGGATGGATGTATACTCTGCCTCACAGAAGCTCCTCATTCATCCATTTGGTCTAAGGTTCAAAAGAGAATATAAGCCCTTCGTCAACACTCCAAGGCTATTCTCTATAGCAGAACCTCCATGTGAGCTTGAAGGCATAAAAAGGAAAATGCTCTCCCTATGTGCAGATAATCATGAAGGCTTTAACCATGCTAGTCCTCTATGGAGAAATGAAGAGTTCTTCATCCGGCTACCTTTCAAGCTGAATGAGGATATCAATCCAATTAAAGCTACACATCTAGGAATGACTCCCTCAGATCTACTGTTAGCCAAACAAGAATGTCAAGAACTATTAAATCAAGGCTTTATTGAGCCCACTCAGTCTAATTGGGCTTGTCAAGCATTCTATGTCGAAAAGAGGTCGGAAAAACTTCGGGGAAAAAAGAGACTTCTGATCGAGTATAAGCCTCTTAATCATTTTCTCAAGGATGATAAGTTCCTTATTCCAAAGGCCTCCTCATTGCCTGTCTTGTTGAAAGGATCCAACGTCTTATCTAAGTTTGATCTTAAATCAGGTTTTTGGCAGTTGGGAATCCATCCAGCTAAAAGAGAAAAGACTGTCTTCTATATTCCTAATGCTCAATACCGGTGGACAGTTCTTCCTTTTGGACTCAAAGTCACCCCGTCTCTTTTCCAAAAAGGCTATGACCAAAATATTTGAACCTCTCTCGGAAAATGCAATCATCTATATAGATGATATATTGTTATTTTCTAAAGACATGGATACACACAAGAATCTACTCAATCAATCCTTTGAAATAACCAACCACTATGGGGTAATGCTTTCGGAGAAGAAGATCCAGTTGGGCCAAACAAGCATTGACTTCTTGGGAATGCAGTTCTTTCAAGGGGCTTATCAGCCACAGGCACATATTGCAAAAGAGCTCATAAATTTTCTTGATGAGCTCATGACTACCAAGCAGATTCAACAGTTCTTAGGGATCGTAAATTGCATCGGGATTTCATTCCCCATGCAGCCAAGTATACTAGTCCTTTGTCCAAACTGTTGAAGAAAGACCCCCCTCCGTGGGGACCTGAACAGACCATGGCAGTCCAAGAGATAAAGAAGATTGCCAAGAACCCTCCGGCGTTAAAAATTCCTGGAGAAGGAAAAAGAATTATCCAGACTGATGCCAGTGATCATTACTGGGGAGCAGTCTTGATTGAAGAATTCGGTAATAAAAAGTTTTACTGTGGGCACGCCAGTGGATAATTTAAAGAAGCTAAGAAACATTACCATACCACCTTCAAAGAAGCTCTGGCAGTAAAAAATGGAATAAAGAAATTTGACTTCCATCTAAGAGGATATCAATTCGAGGTACAAATGGATAATTCATCCTTTCCAAGAATTCTCAAATTCAAGAACAAAATGCCTCCTGATCCTCAGATTCTTCGTCTAAAAGATTGGTTCTCTAGATATGACTTTACAAAAAAGCATATTAAGGGCAATCAAAATTTGATACCAGATCTCCTTTCCAGGCCAGGAAAGTTGGTACAAATGATCTCGACCACCCATAGCTTTCCTCTCATGTTCATGGTCAAGCCTTTGCCTAACCAGGCTCATACTCAGAAACAATATCCTCCAAGTTTGACTCCAAGGACTATCAATGATATCTTGTACTATGCTGAATCCCACTACTTTTACTTCCTTCATGAAACTTTGAAGTATAAACACACCATACCTTCCTCCTTTGATCCAATAATATCTATGGAGGTATTTTTGAATTATTTTTTAAAGTGGGATGGGATCTATGTGAACCCACAATATGGGCCATCTGGTGCAAAACAGTCCAATATGCCATTCCCATTGCAATCCGGACGAAAAAAGCTTATGATATATTAAACAATCTGATAAGCAAAACTTCTTGTTATGGACATTATTAGAATGGTATTCTCCCTGACTTGGTGGAGGATGGAGTTAAGAAAAATTCTGAGACTCTAAGAACTCCAGGCCTAACCTCTGTTATTATTATCCATCAACCTTATTTTCAGAATCAGGCAGGACAACTGTGGTCACAAAACACAGCCTATTTCTGGAGAAACATTGAAGAATATCCATTAGACTGAAGTTACCAACACCAGTTGACTTGTCATTTGATAGAAATCAATACCATCAAAGATGGCCAAAATAACTCTTTTCCAAATAGGGTTATTCCATCTACTTCTAGTCATCCCGAGATAAAATCCTTCAAGAGCACTACTGAGTTCTATGTCCCAGAAGAATATTTTCAGACAGCCAAAGACTTAGCAAGTGACTATGAAGAACCTTGGACGTGGACGACTATGATGAATGACGACTCAGATCTTTCTGATCCTAATCTCTCTCCGAGTCATGAGCTTATCTTCAAGGATTGAAAAAAGACCCCTACTTAAACTTTTCAAGCTAAGGTCTTTTCAAGCTAAGGTCTTTTCACCAAAAAGATTGAGTGCGCGTGATAACAACTATTTGTAAATAAGGCCACGTGTGCAGGTCATATCCTGTGTAATCTAGATAAGGTATAATGTGTACTAGTAGAATGTGAGATATCCTTATCCTATGGCCACGTGTGCAGGCCGTATCCGATGTAATATAGATAAGGTGTGATGTGTACCAGTAGTATAAGAGATATCCTTATCCTAGGTCAAAAAAAGATAAGAATCTTATCCTCTGGAGTTGTAATCTTATCTCCTCCCTGTCTATATAAGGGGAGTTTTTCTTGTATGTTGGATCATCGAAAAATCAATAGAAAATCTGCTTTTCTATAACATAAGTTTCTAAACCTCTTTCTCTTCTCTCCTGCAAACTCTTATATATGTCATAATAGTCTTTGAGTAAAAGGGAAGATAAGAGAATAAGGAAATGGTATTTTCAAATGCAAGTATGTTCTGTACTCGCCTCCTTGTAAATATAGTGATTTAAAATTATAGTAATTTAAAAAAAAAATTCTATAATTAAATATTTTAATAATTTTAATATTAGGTAATTAAATATTTAATTATAAAAATTGTATTATGAAGTTGTGATGTGTAAGGAGAGAGAAAGGTGGGGATAACTAATTAGTAAAGATAAAATTATAAAAAAATAAAAAATTTTGTTGAAAAGCTAACTGGAGTAATTTTTTAGAAAAACCTAGTAATTACGTAAACAAATTACTAATTTTTTAGCATACCAAATAGGACTAAAATCATTTAAGCTAATTTTCGACTAGTTGAAATGGCAACCAAAGACACTCCTTATTTTATATTTTAAACACACTCCTACTTATCATTAAATGATTATCTCATTTATTTTTTTTGTATTTTTCAATAAATTCCAACAAATTATAGAGTGTGTTGCACTTCTCTAATATTTGTTTTTATTAAATTAAAATTTAGATAATTATTAAATGTGAAATCTATTATTATTATTATTTTCTAATAAATTTTGCTCTATATTATTTTTTTTGTTTTGTTCTTGGTAATAAGGGTAAATAATAAGAAATAAAGAGTAAGAACTTGATTGATTTGATTTTGTTTTTTAATTTTTGAAAAGATTTTTCAAAAATAATTTTTAAAAACTATTTTTTGAAAGACGATAAAAAAACACTTGTTTGACAATTGTTATTTGAGAATTATTTTGAAGATGTGAAAATAAAAAAAATTATTCATATTTACTGAGATTCCGTTAATGAAAAGCAAAAAAACAACTCATTTTTATTGAATTTTGAGTTTTCAAAATAAAAATAGAAAACTGAAAAGCAAAACTACTTATAGTTGTTCTTGTTTTTTAGTTTTTAAAAACTAAAAATTCATATATGTTTTCGAAAACTTATTTAAGAAAACAGTAACCAAACGAGTTTTTTAGTTTTTAAATACTAAAATATTGAAAAACAGTTTTATAAAATTTTTGTAAAAAAAACACTAAAGTTAAATGTAATTCATAGAATATGACATACTTTACATTTTTATTTCCTTTTATTTCAGGTCATTATTCACTTTTAATGTTATTTGTTATTTTTTAATTAAATTTCTACTTTATATTTAAGGTTTACATATTTATTTGTTCTAACATAGTTTTTCCTTACTTCATATATTTTTTATTTTTATCCGTTGTATGTTTTCTTTCATTTAGTCCTTGTAAATTATTTTCTTTCATATTTAGTCATTGTAAGTTTATTTATTTAATTTTTATTCCTTATAAGTTTTTTATATTTAATCCTTGTAATTTTCCATATTTATTTTTATTCCCTCTAACATGATGATGTAGAGTTATGGTTAACTTGACACTTATAAAGTGATAATATGCTCCCATGACATTGGTGACATATCATTTCACTAATGTGGTAGTTGATGATATCACCTTTGGATGATGTGACATGTGATAATATTAGTGTGATGTCATAATAACGTTATTATTTAACATGGTACAAGGATTAATTTAAAAAAATAAGTGGAGCAAATTTTAAAAAGTGCAAAATTACAAGGCCTACACATAATTAAACCTATTATTAATAGATTTAATTGTATTTTTTATCCTCAAGTATCACATTTATATGATTTTTATTTTCCGGCCTCCTATTGTGCAAATTGAGTCTTATATGTACTAATGATATATCTATTGTTTTATTATAAATGTTTATAAGATTTTGCTAACGCTACATTAAATTATGACAAAAATTTTGATGTATTACTTGACACATTTTAACATGATTTAATTACACTTTTATTCACTCAAAATTGTGGTACTAGAGAGACAAGATATAATGAAATTACATGTTAATGATGTCAAGGGTCCCTTTCATTAGGGTCATGGTCTAGAGGATAGAGGAGAACAAACTAGGAATGAGCATGACAGACCTTAGCTCTTGCTTGAACTGAAAATATTAGGTCATAATCCTTTATTTATGTTTGTAAATAGTTGATTGTATTTTTAATTAGTTGTTTGTATACTTCTTTGTCTTTGGACCATGTATTTCGGTCATCTTTGTATTTTAGTATAACATGGATGTGCCACTAATTAGTATGTGGAATGTGTGTAAGTAATGGGCTATGACTTGTCTTGGGTGTATGCTTCTTATCACATCTCATTGGCTTGTTTTTGCACCCCTCCTTGAACTCATAAAGCATGACCAACACGTGGACCCATATGTTTCCCTAGGAGGTTCTAATTAGGAGAGAGATGGAGGTAAATCTTTGGCTTAACCTTGCTTAGTCTCTCCTAATGAAAATTGTCTAGGTATCTCATCTCTCCTATAAATACTCACTTCATTTTATTATTTTGGCACACTTGAATGAATGAAATTAAGACTCATTTAGTAAGCATTTTGATCAGTTGAGTGTCTTGAGAATCCTCTATTGAGAAGTCTCTTCCTTTGGCTTTTATCAAGGGTCATCTCCTTTGTAGCAAGCTTCCCAATTAAAGACTTATCCTCTACCATTGGGGAAATGGCATCCCATATCCATTTCCTTCCTCTTTCATGCCTATCTTTTTGTTGGAAGAACCTTGGATGAAGATGATCATTGGATTGGCAAAGGGGATTGCACCAAATTATATGACCAGATCGACATATAATGGTTCATGAAACTTTACATTTCTTTTATCGCATTATTACAATTAATGAAATTTTGGTTTACAAAACATCTTAGGTTCCATATTAACTTCCTAATGAAAAAAAAGGTTTCACATTAAGAATGCTTGTAGCCTATGTCAAGATCTCATATTTACTAAAAGTCTTAATGGGATCAACAACATTGAAAAGCTCTCTTCATTTTGTCTTTTGAATCAAAGACTTGGAACCTTGAATATTTTTTCAACCTTTAGTTGCTCACTCAAAAACAAAAATCTTTCTTTGTGAAGAAAAATACATATTATTTGAGAGTATAGTTATGAAAATTGGTCCAAACTTAGTTTGGCTGAATAAACTGAAAATCTGAAAATTAGTAGATTAATTAGTTTTAATTTCTCATAAAAAAAATTATGTACTCTATCGGTTATGCAACCTTATTTGGCCTAGTCTAGTTGACTGGGGTACTTTTTTTAAAATGTAAATTTAAATGAAAATATAATAAACTTAATACTTAAAAATTATTTAATTGATTATCTTACCTTAATAACAATAATTAATCAGTAACTTATGATTGAAAACATAACAAATTTAGATTAATTACATAAAGTGCTAATAATCAATTATCTGATTATTTTAGCAATGTTATATATATATATATTATAGATCAATTGGATTAACTTAATCCATTAACCTAGTATTTTAATCATGGTTATCAAAATCGCGAGTTAACTTGTAAAATCATACGAGTTTACAAGTCTTAGACGAGTTAAATCGCTGTAAAATTGAAAAAGTAGTAAACTTGGAGTAAACTCAGTAAAATCGGAATAAACTCATAAAATCGGAGTAAACTCGTGAACAAACTTCTTAGGTGATATTTTTCTATGTTGACTCTAATTTTAAGTGTTTTGAATATAATTTGTTCTTATGTCCAAAAAAGTTTTGACATTTTAAGTGTTTTAACTTTAATTTCTACTTATTTGGAGTAATTTAAATTTATTATGTGGATTTGAAATTATTATGTATTGAAAACTTTCAATTTTTATGTGATTTATAGTCATATTTTTAATGAAGTAAGATTTTACGAGTCGAGATTACTGCACTTTCACGAGTTTATGTAAACTCTCGATTTTGATAACCTTGATCACAATGAAACCGATGACCATAATAAACTATTTTATAGAGCAAGAAGATGGAAGTTTCAAAGTAAGAATTTAATTGGTATACACTGTCATAATAAACCTTGACTTTACTCATTACTACTTTAAAAGTCATATAAATGAAAAGTCATGATTGAATGTCAATGTAAAAATCCTTTACACTGACAGTATATACCAATTAAACTCTTTTAAAAATTTTTACAATCAAAATTAGATTAATTTGCTTTTATTATATTTTTGTAAAAACTATATGTATATTTAGTTGGACGTAGTCTTATTTGAGTTAAAGTTAAAATACTATCAACATAAAATTTTTGCTTTAACTCTAATTTAAGATTACTGTTTAGAATGAATAATCTCGTATTAATGATGCATGCCGTTAATGATTTTTACTTTATTTTAGTTCTCTAAAATTTTATTGTTTATTTTCGGTCTGTTAAAGATTTTTTAGTGCTTACTTTTAAAAAATAACTTTAACTAAGATCTAATAATGATTTTAGCATTCAATGATCACGATAAATCAGATAACTTAATGTGATTTTTTGAGTAAATTTTATTTTAAGCATTTATAAATTTATTTAAAGTCATAAATTATTAATTTATATATCTACATATATGATAGGAATCATATTTGCCTTGAATGCCGGTAAAGTTTAAAAACGAAAAAGTTTAGCAAACTTTTTATTAACAAAAAATTATTTGGTGAAAAAACATTGAGAAAACCTTATCATCTTCTTAAATAATTTCACGACAGTACTTTTTCGATAGCTCTTTTACATCACGATTAAATAAGACAAATGTTGTAGTGTTAGTTTAATCACTAACTTCCATTTTATCACATAATTTTGATACACATTAACCACATGCCAGATTGCAAATTTCACAGAAAATATTTTTTAGCATCAGGAATACCAGATATATTACATTTACATGTATGTAAAACCAATCTATCTCATCATTTGTATTTCCAAATGTACCCAATACTACGTAGTAGTCTTCTTATTAAACATAATATTATGAGTAATGCATTTCACTATTTTTTTTTTAAAAAATATCAGTTTAGAATAGGAGTGACAACAAGGTGGAACGAGGTAAAGTTTGACCCTCCTTTTTCCAGTCTCTGAAAATTGTTGAGTAGGGGCGCGAGCAGATATAAAGGAGATAAGTAAGAAATTTTAATCTTTGTCCCCATTCTAGTTTAGTATTTTGAGTTCGAGTATACATGTGAGTATCTCGTTATATTATTTTCCTAATTTAAATTTAAATTTGTTTATAATTTATTAGATAAATTATATGTTTATTTATTTATTTAATCAATAAATTAAATATAACTAATAAATTGTTTCAATGTTTTTTTCTCTTATAAATGTTTAGAAACTTTCTTTGCAAAAACACCTGGAGAGTCAGTAACTTGACTCAAAACCTTATAACAGCTATCATTGTGTTGCAATTTTTAACCTTCGCAAACTAGATAGCAACAATTGAATTGTCAACATCTCTAAAAGATAAGAAAGCATTCAACCATCCACATAAGAGCTAAACAAAGTACATTCAACCAATGTTTTAAAACTCGGCTTGAATTGACTGATTCGACCAGGAACCTGCCATATAATTGGTTTGAGCTACCTTTCAAATCGAAAATGCATCAGAATTGGATTGACTCTTGATGACTCAGGAGGTTATATTTTTTTTTAATTTTTTTAATGGGTGAAACGACGTCATTTTGAATAAGGAAAAAACCCCTAGTAGTCTTCTCTATATTCAGTCTTCACTCTCTACGATTCAATATGTTTGCGTTTTGCTCCAATATCTACGGCTTTGCCCTTTTTTGTGATTGCACCTTGCACTGAAAGTTAGCATCAAATAAGCCACAAATATAGTGTTGGCACTATTTTCTTCAATTTATGTTCTTGATTTTTATATAATTTAATTGTTTTGTGATTTTTTATAATATAAAATTATATAGATTATAAAATATTTATATTTTTTAATATAATTTGAGTGGTGCAGGTCAATTATCAACCCCTGGGTTGACCCCTGACCCCATGACTCCTTGCCCTAACTGAGTTAGAGACAGAACGGAGTCTAAATAACATTACATTCAACCTTAACACTATATATTTAAAATTTTGAGTATAAGTCTTTCAATTGAATATAAGAGCAAAACTTAATTTATTTAATCGTTAGAACAATGTTCATGATTTATCCTTCATTTTCCAATTCAATAATATTCATCTTGGTTTTTTTATCACTTTTAATTAGATATCTTTTAGTACTAACTCTAGTAAGTACTCTACAACATCTAGAAAATAATTAAATCTTATATAATATATATAATATTAAACAACCAATTCATTATACAATACTAACCAACTAAAAAAACACAATTAAAATGTGGAGCCATAAACTCAGAGAGAGGAACAATGGAATAAGAACTTCTAACAATTGTTAAGTTCCAAACAGATTACACATTAGTTTTGTAATGAAATTTTAGTTTATAATCATGAGTTGTAGTCCTATAATTGTCACCATTTGTTGCAACTTCAAAATTAGAGATAACATAAACTTTGTCTTCTTTTAATTGACTTTAAAACATATAAGTTAATGTTTTCTTGAGAAAACCATGCATTTTGTTTCCCTGTAGATAATACAAAATCCTTAATGTTTATCAGTTAATTAAAAGAATAATAATACAGTACTAGAATCACACCTCTTCATCCAATAAAACCATTCCCAAAGAGAATGGTACTTTGGAGCCATTTATGCTAGGAACTATCCAAAAATGAATTATCTTCACCTTGATCACCCAATTTTCTCTTCCAGGATTTGGAACAGTCATTGATTAGTGCAAAAGTTTGTACACTACTACCGACAAGTGCACATATCGTATGCAGTAACCAATAAATATCATGTCGGATGAAACCTAAAAAATATTGATGTTTTCTACTTGTATTAACGAAAATAAATTCAATTGAGTTTTATTTCACTAAACCATCCCTCAAGTGCATAAATGAACTAAAAATCCTTGTTCACTACCCATGTTCCCATCACCCATAAAGATATCCTTAACTTCAATCCCTCGAAATTAAGGAACTAAATTATTTTAGCTTTAGACTACGGATCCCTCATACAATCTAAAGTCAAATAAACCGCATTAAAAAAAAGAACTTAAGATGGTCAATGGGTTTTATTCTCTCTCGAGCAATAAAACCCATCAAGAGCTCTTGTCATTTTACAAGTCAAAATTCTTTCTCGAGCTCATTCAACAAGTAAAATCCGCAAATGATAAAAAAAAATGCAAAAGGTAAAGAAGAACACTATCATTGAATAATAAACTTAGATTAAAGATAACATAAATACACAAGAGTTTAGGCTTAGTTATATCAACTCCTAACAAAATAATAAAACTTAACTAACCATCGGGATGAATGAGTGCGAAGAATGGATGAAGACGGGTCTGGAACGTACCTTAATCAGCAAGGTGTGTAAACCCCTCTTTCAGAACAAAAGATGTGCAATATAACCTCAGATTTGAACGCAAGTGCTAGGCGGTAGAGATGTGGGTGTTAGGTACCGCTTTAGGAAACGTCAGTCCTACATAGTCAAATGCTGAGCGACCATGACTTTGGGCACTGGGTGCCCGCACTTGAGCCAACGCTGGGGGGCCACCAAATGGGCACTAAGTGCCCATCATTACACAATTGCCCCTCTTAGCCTAGCAACGTTGTGCACTTAGATCTTGATAGTTTGGTGTTTGGAAACTGTCACAACACCAAGGAGCTCAAATCTACTACTGTTTCTTCAGTCTTTTCTCACAACTTGTCTCAAAACAACTAAAACATGAAAATAAACGTAAAATATACATAAATTTAAACATAAAACTAAATTCTTAAATAATTCTAATTTTAATTGAAAAGAGAGAAAAACAAAACTTTAAATACGACTACATTAGGAAACTGCTTTATTTTATTTATATAAAAATAGATAATTTAAATAATTATAAATCATATTGACCAACCATTGTGCAATTTTTTTAATAGGACACTTAGTTAATTTATACAACAATATAACATATATTATAAATGACATAGGAATCATAATTATTGTTACACATCTTATTTAAGAAAATTATTATAGAAAAAAATGGTTGTTTAACTCTCTATTTGAATTTTATTGAAAGAACTTGTTGTTATTGAATATCTGTCGCACATTATGTCAAGATGCCATTGAAAATATAATACAGTTCTCCAAGAAAGAAAAGAGTGAAGTAAAAAAATTAATGTTCCTTTTTAACTTATTAGTGCATATAATTATCCATAGAATAAAAAAGAATGCCCCATTTATACTGAATACCAACAATTTCTTTTTTTACAAAGAACAAGTTTTTTATATGTAAATATTAATGGTTAATGTGTTAATTTTATTTTGTTAGAAGTAATATAAAAGAGTTTTAACCTGATGTATAATTAGAATTTTTTTATTTATATAACTTTAAAATATTTATTATTATAATAAAAAAATTTATTGTGTACTGAGTTATTTTAATTTAAACTATTATTTTTAATTTTTTATGTATGATATTTTTAAGTGAGTTATTTTAATTTAAATTATTATTTTTAATTTTTCATATACGATATATTTTTAAGTGAGTTATTTTAATTTAAATTAATATTTTTTAATCTTACGCTTTATATATTGTAATAAACCTTTGCTTCACTCTCTCTATATAAAAGGTTGTTGCTTGAAACCTGCAATAAAATGAAAAAAAAAAATGTTTGAAAAAATAATATTTTGAAATCATGAAGTTTTGTTCTTGATAAAAAAATATTTAAGAAAAAAAACAAGAAACATAAAGCAGTGTTGTTCTTTGACTGTCACAGGCGCATTATAGTACAGTGTACACCACACAAAAAAGCAGAAGCACTGTTTTGCTCACACAATTCCATAAAGAATAACCCTTCTCATCTCATCTCACCTCACATCCATCTCTAACTCCAACCTCACAACCCTCTTCCCTTTTCCTTTTTCATCATTCATGCCACTTCCACCAAAGGTACGTTTTACTCCATTTTCCCCTCTTTCTGCCTTCTCCCTATTTTATTTTTTCTCTCTTTCCTTTTAACTGTTTTTCCCCCCTTAGACGCAGCTTTTATTAATTTAATTTTGTGTATTTTGATCGAGTTTTATATTAATTTACGAGGATCTTTAGGTTGGTTTGTTTAGGGTTTTTTCTTCATTTTTTAATTGTTTTTAATCGAGAGATTATCGATGCGACGATGGGCTTCCCGTTGGATTTGTGATATTCGGTAGATGGATCTCTGATGTTCTTCGTTAATTTCCGCAAACAAAAGGCACTTGCATTTTTTGTTTTTGTTTTTTTGTTTAAATTATGCTTCTGTGTTTGGAAGATGCCACTTTCCGGTTTTGGCTTCAATTTCCACTTCGATGTATTTCGAATTTATTTCACCCCAAAATTCAAACATTTGTTTTTCTCTTTCTGATTTTGGTGCTTTTTATTGCAGGAAGCAAGTGATGGGGTTTTAAGCTGTTAAAGGCAGTGAAGTTTGGTGCAAAATGGCGTCAGTTGGTGTGGCACCAACATCTGGCTTGAGAAAATCCAGTGGTGTTGATAGATTGCCAGAGGAGATGAATGACATGAAAATTAGGGATGATAAAGTATGCTAGACACTATTAATTCTCAACGCCATACTATTTCTTTTCTGCTTTGATTTTCTTAAGTTTAAGACCTTGTTGCTTACAGTTTGCTTCATCCTCATGTAGGAAATGGAAGCCACTGTTGTTGACGGTAATGAAACCGAGACTGGACATATCATTGTTACTACCATTGGGGGTAGACATGGTCAACCGAAGCAGGTATACCTTCTCCCTCTTTTCCATTATCCTGTACTGTGCTGTGGAAACTTAAACGTAGTTTGAAATAATTTGACTATCGTACTGTCTAATTTGGATTGCTTAAATCTGGGTGCTTGGAATCTGACAAGCAGTTAATGCTTTAGTTTGGTGATATTAATTGGGTGTAAATGTCTTTTTTCCTGTCTTCTACAATGCTACTGTGAAGTGAGTATTGAGCACTCAGGTTTGACACTTGAAATGGTATTTGTTGTATATGTCCTCCACCTCACCATCAATATTTTTTGGGTATTGTCAGCTGTACTGCCTGCTAACTTGAAACTTGATATGATGAGTTGTTCAACTATTTTCTGGCTTCAACATGTTTTTGTTGTGCCTTATTATTATTGGTAAATATTCACACCAAATACTTACTGATGAAGGAGCTTAATGGGATATGCAATGTCATATAGTGGAACTATATCCTTGTCTGCATATTTACTTTAACCATATTCGCAATTCATTTTTTTTTTCTTTTTAAAATATGTTTATGTCTCTATAATAATAGATCATTATTTTTTGTTTCATAATTCAGACTATAAGCTATATGGCAGAGCGGATTGTTGGGCATGGATCATTTGGGGTTGTCTTCCAGGTATGAATTCTTACCCACTGAATGATATACTATTTTATCCTTGCAAATAGGGTGACATAAAGGATGCCTTTGATGCTGACAGCTTTTGTATAATTGTAGGCTAAATGCTTGGAGACTGGTGAAACTGTGGCTATCAAAAAGGTTCTTCAAGACAAGAGGTATAAAAACCGGGAGCTGCAAACAATGCGCCTTCTTGACCACCCTAATGTTGTCTCGTTGAAGCATTGTTTCTTTTCAACCACTGAAAAGGATGAACTATACCTTAATCTGGTACTAGAGTATGTTCCTGAAACAGTTAATCGTGTGATCAAACATTACAACAAGTTGAATCAACGGATGCCTCTAATATATGTGAAACTCTATACATACCAGGTATGGTTAATCATGCCAATTTGGTTTTGCCATGATCCTTTTGTCAGTTGTATTTTGGAAAATGTGTGTTAATTGTCGAGCACTCTGAATTATTGCTCTAATTTTTGGAGCATGCACTTAAACCACAAGATAAATCTTAAACCTTGATGTATTGGTTCAAGCGTTGTTAATCCTCTTTGCCTAGAGTTACTGCTATGTACTGTTGATTGACCTTGGATTCCAGTTCCTTAAAGTTTGATTTGATGTCTAGTTGCACAAACTGCCTGCACATATGATTCTATTTCGAGTGGGTGTGGATTTATCATTTGGGTATTTTTTGCTACTATGAAGCAGAGCTGGCTTGGTAAATGTAGATCAGAGATATATGCCGTGTTGTCATCCTGTATTCTTTTCTTATCTTGCTAAGGTTGTATTTATTTCCTTGATATACTGCAGATCTTTAGGGCACTATCTTATATTCATTGTTGCATTGGAGTCTGCCATCGGGATATCAAGCCTCAAAATCTATTAGTATGTATTCTATTTTACTTAATGTGCTCAAAATCTGGTAGTTCAAACATTGGAGATTCATGACTGTTAGCTAGCTGATACTAACAGTTTTTCTATGCAGGTTAATCCACATACTCACCAGGTTAAATTATGTGACTTTGGAAGTGCAAAAGTCTTGGTATGTTTTATGTATGTTTGTGTGTTTCTGTTTTACCTTCAACCATTCCTCCTGAAGCTTCAGTTGTGTGAGTGCTGGGAGGAGTTTGTTTTCACCTTGTTTGCTCTGACCTTTGACAGGTAAAAGGCGAACCAAATATATCGTACATATGTTCTAGATATTATAGAGCGCCTGAGCTTATATTTGGAGCAACTGAATATACTACAGCTATTGACATTTGGTCAGTTGGTTGTGTATTGGCTGAGCTTCTGCTTGGACAGGTAGGTGGTTGCAGATGGTAGCTCTTCTGATTCTGTGATTTAGTATATGTAAAAATGAAATTTGTTTGTTTTTTATTTTTCCAGCCTTTGTTCCCTGGTGAGAGTGGAGTTGATCAGCTTGTTGAGATCATTAAGGTAATCTTTGTGATTTTTGTTTTTTTTTTTTTGTTATTACTGCTATGCCTGTTTTAGAAATATATTAAATTGTTCTTCTTCAATGCCAAGTATTATAATTTTGTCATATTTTTTCCTTGTCCAGTCCTTTGGCATTTCTACCAGTTCAGTTGTTTCTTGAAAAAAGAGACATTTTTCAATTTTCACCTCTGGGATATTTGTAATAATTTCTTAAAAAAAAGTATCATTTGATAGAAATTTAATGTTTTTCTGTGCATGAACACAAGTTAAGGTTCTAGTTTCCATTGAATCTATCTTTCATGTTTGGGCGTTCAATTAAGTCAACTGTAATATGTAACACCATAATACAATGGATGATGAATTGTGGTTCATTTATTTATCTTCAACATTTTATCTTTTAGGTGGAATTAGCTTACTTTGTGATTCCTTCTTTGATTATATGATCAATTTGATTTGTAGGCTTTCTTATTTATGCAATGTCAGTATCTTTAATGAGCAAACTATCCACTTGTTGCTTTGATAGGTTTTGGGAACGCCAACAAGGGAAGAGATCAAGTGCATGAATCCTAACTATACAGAATTTAAATTCCCACAGATAAAAGCACATCCATGGCACAAGGTATCAATTATATTTATTAGCCTTGTTCAATATCATCTCACCCTCTCCTAGAAAAATACTTTATCTCGCGATAGTGAAAATAATAATGTCATATATATAGTAATTTGTCTTGTTTAAGCACCACTGGCCATACCAATAAATGTATTGATTTACTCCTAGATCTTTCACAAGCGCATGCCTCCAGAAGCTGTTGATTTGGTATCAAGACTACTACAATACTCCCCTAACTTGCGGTGCTCAGCTGTGAGTATATTTGACTTCTTAGCTGGTCTTTCTAATTCTAATTTAAATCCACCTAATATGTAAAATAGTGCCGTAGCACTCTGCTTTATCATGTAAATGGTTGTTTCTCCTCCTTTGAAGTTTTATATGATGTTATTTACTTTATCTGGTGCAGTTAGATGCCTTGACCCATCCTTTCTTTGATGAACTTCGTGACCCAAATACTCGATTGCCAAATGGTCGTTTCCTTCCGCCGTTGTTTAATTTCAAATCTCATGGTATGATAATTTTTTAGCAAGCTATGAAGTTTATGCAAGTCTGGTCTGTTTTTTCCGTTGTTAGTTTGTAGTTATGGCTAATGTTGTGGATGTTGTTGCTGCCTGTGCACCAGAACTAAAGGGAGTTCCAGTTGAGATTTTGGTGAAATTGATTCCAGAGCATGCGAGGAAGCAGTGCCCGTTTCTTGGCTTGTGATATGATATTTGTGAAAATGTAACGAAACTGCAATAGTGTCGTTCACGTATGAATGCTCCGTGATTCCCTTATTTATGAAATGAATGTGTTCCATTATGTATCTTGTAGTTCGGTGCCTAGTAAAAACTGATTTAGAGATATATGATACTCAGTATTACCCTAAACTCGATGGGTATTCAGAAGAAAATCGTCTTTCTTGTTTAAGTGCAGGTTGTAACATCGAATAGAAGACCAGTATCATATGTTAAAACGGTATTGGTATTTGTGAATATAATGATGGAAATAGTTGGCTAGTTATGCTCTGCATGGGGATATCAATTCTGTGGCTAATCTATAGCGAAATAACGAGATAAAGTCAAGCTGTACTTCCTTCGTCTGGAGGAGATTGAACTTCCTTCTTGATCTTTATATTTTTTCATTTTTTATAATCTTAACCGTTATTGAATTTCCTTTCGAACTCTTTTTTGGTCAAGATTTCTCTTAGTTTGAGCTTTAGTATCTCAATGAGGTGTGCGTATTATACTAAAACATGGTTAGCATCTGCCATGGTTGAGAGCTGTTTGCAGTCAAAGCAGGGGGCCAAGAGCTACAGAAGAAATGGCAACTGTATTCCTAAAGTGTCTGTTGCTTTTTCTTTTGTAATGTGTCATGAAGAAAGATAACTTGATCTCTAATGTTTCAGATTCCCTTTTTCCCCCTTTTAACAAAATACCTCATTTGCTTTTTAATTTAATTTAATACCCCTAATTCAACAAACCGAAGTTCATTTAGCACTTAACAAAACCTGAATGCCAATATCTCAGTTTCTAATTAAATCTGATTGAAAAAAATAGTACATGCAAAAAGAAAGCAAGGTGGTTATCTTCCATTATTGAACTGCCAATCTTCTAGACGACTGGCGCGTTCTCTTTGAAGTGTCACTCAACGGCTAATTGAGAGAATAATCATTTACCACCCCAAAATTCTAGAAATAATTATCTATCGATTCTCTTCACAGCTTTCAATCTTATGTCA
The DNA here is from genome assembly GCA_037954015.1 of Psophocarpus tetragonolobus. Taxonomy (NCBI): domain Eukaryota; kingdom Viridiplantae; phylum Streptophyta; class Magnoliopsida; order Fabales; family Fabaceae; genus Psophocarpus; species Psophocarpus tetragonolobus. The sequence continues at coordinate 75,371,772 of CM075691.1, forward strand.
ATGGTTTAGGAATGGCCAATGCTCAACAATATAGTTGGGCCCAAATTAGGTTGCATAAACTAAAGTGGGACAATCTCCCCAAAATCTCCATATTTTTTACCCCTGAATCCCATTTAATACCCTCAGAAATGACTAATCTGGAGAAAAATCTACCTCCGAAATGGAGTGCAGTAGAAATTCTAGAGTGTGAAAATCATAAAAAATTGGGATGCATGGACAGTTTTGTGACATGCAGGAAGTAACTGTGCTAAAGTGGACACCTCAATATATCAACATAAGCACAAATGGAGAACCTCAACTGAAAAATAACCTATTGATTATGCGGTTGTTTTGCAGCAACAGAGATTTTTCCCCCTCTCCATTGGAGTGTATATATTTTGATAAAGAAGAGAGAAATGTAATAAATATGATGAGTGATCTAGCATAAAAGAAAAAGAGACTAGGAGGGAAGATGAGTGTAAATATTGAGGTGTGAAAAAAATCAGTTATTCTTGTTTACATGAACGATTGATTCTTACAATGGAAGTGGTTGCTTTTGACTCCTTCAACCATAAAAAGCTTATATAAGACACTAGGTTCTATATTTGGTAGTTTTGTAAAAGAAGTAAACCTTATGTGCCTAAACAAGACATGTGCTCTTTGTTATTATTTATTAATCCAGTTCTTAAATCATGTTTGTATCGCTAACTTGTTAATCACCTTTCATCCTCTATTGCGTTCCGCTCCTCTTTCATGTGAACTACATCACTGAGTAGGGACCACACGAGGAGACTAACAAACACGTGCAATATTTTTATGTAGTAATTTCTTTAAGCTTTGATATCCTAAGGGCAATTATAGGTTTTCACGATGATGTTTTTTCTATTGTTGGTACCAAAACTGGTGTATTTAGTTTTTGTTCTTACTCGAAAATAGAAAGTGAGTTTTTCGATGAGTTCATCAAGTCGTTCCTTGAGAACACAGTATCAGGGGACTTGCAAGAGACACTCCGTCGCTTAAGTTAGTCAAGGTATTTTAGTATTGATTTCTAGATAGACTTCTACCATACCTTGTCTTTTATACTTAAGGCATGATTAATGTGACTTTAATGGAGCATTGATTACTTCTTTTAAATTGTCTTGTAACTGTTGGCGGCTGTAATAAGTCTCCTTAAATGGCCCTCTTAAGGAGTTCAAGCTGCTTAATTCGCGTTGGTTGGGTTTCTTGGGGAAGGTTGGTGACTTGGGCGACCTTATAGTCGTGAGTGGCGAGGTTGTAGAGTTCGCAAGTATTGGTGACAACATAAGCCCCTAAGCTCCAAGACTTATTGAGGTGTTGGAGCTTTAAAGCAAGTTATGGCTTCTGCTTTGCGATGGTCATGAGATAGAGAGGTGACCTTGGGGTTGCGGAGTGTGGAATGCAAGTTTAGGAGTCGCTGCAACTTTGGTGGTGTTTGCCTGAGCTCCTAGACTCATCAATATAGTGAGGCGTTGGGGTTGTTGTTCTAGTATTGACTTTAGAGGTCATGGGTTATGGGTGGTTGGTGGGGTTGGGGGTTTAATGATCGAGTAGATAACCTTGTGTTTATCTTTGTTCTTCTATATTTCTTTGTACTTTTATGACCTTTTGTAGTCATCGACTTTGTACTTTTATGACATTTTGAATGAATGAAGTCGTTTTCTTCATTTAACATTTTCACTTTACTGTTATTTTAAGTTTTTTTATGAACTTTGTTGTTTTATTCTTTCTTTATTGAGTAGTCGAATCTTGTATGTTGCGACTTGTTGTACTTCGTTGCTTTTGTTTTTATATTTATGAGTGAGTGGATCGTGCTCGGTTTAGGTGAGTTGGTGCTTGATTTATGCGTGTTCGGCTTGTGAAAGAGAGACACGCGTTTGGCCTTTGCCAACTCGCATTCAGCTCATGAATGAGAGGCGCACATTTAGCCTTGGTGAGCTCGCGTTCAGCTCATGAAGGAGAGGCATGTGTTCGGCCTTTGCGAGCTCTTGTTTTGCTTATAAAAAATTTTTATCTTGCAAGTTGGTGAGTTGAGACATAGAGGGTGCTAAAAAATTGTATTTTATTAATGTAGTGAGTCTCGTTAAAACCTTTCCAATTCCTAGGAAAGGGGTTTGTTAGTCTATCTTCAGGGTGGTAGCGTCTTTTCTTATAAGGGGTGAGTTCTTTCATGTGGATATATGTTGTCGCCCGAGCCTTAAGTTCGTTCATGTCGCTAGGTGCCCTTTTGCAGAGGTTGTTCATGAAGGGATCAGGTCAGAGCCCTGTGAGCATATAATTGAGGGCGGCTTTTGGGTGAAGTTGTTTGATTTTGACGGTTGTGGCTAAGAATTTTGTCAAAAAATCCACACAGGGGCTCGTTCTCCTCTTGTTGTAGGTCGACTAGCGCCGTAACACTAATTGTATAAAGTCGGCTAGTGGTGTATTGGGCCTTGAATTTCTTTACAAGCTCTCAAAAGTTGCAAACCGAGTTAGGAGGGAGCTCGGTGAACCAAGTCAAGGCTTTTCTCTTTAAAGAGGTTAGGAACACGTTGCAGCATATGGTATCGTGTGGAGTTCAGGTTAAGCTGGGACATATAGTCGTCGATGTAGCTGTTGGGGTCAATGAGTCCCTCGTACCTCTAAAGAGTCAAAGGTTTCTAGTTGCAGGGCAGGTCTACTTTCATGATATCTAGGACAAAAGAGTGTCACTCGAAGTCATCATCGTGATTGTGATGATGAGTTAGTTTGGTAGAGGAGCCTGCAGATGAGGTGGAGTGACAATGGGAGGTTCGACTGTTGTGGTGACATGAAGGAGTGGTGCTCCGATGGTAGTTAGGTGAGAAAGTCGTGCGGTTCTGACTACGACGGGGGAAGAGGGTATGTGGCTCGTCCCCTCATGGTTGTTGTTATGGGCACGCAATTGTGCATCGTAGCTCTTCATTCCATCTCTGAAGCTCAGAGAGGGTTGGTGTTTCTGTTGCTGTCATTGTTTTGTGATGGGGTGGTGGCAAGGAAAAGTTTTACATGGCCACATAGTGGGTGCCAAATGTTCTTATCAGAAAATAGAAAGTGAGTTTTTCAATAAGTCCATGTGTCGGGGGACCTGCAAGGGACACTCCGACACTCAAGTTAGTTAAGGTATTTTAGTATGGATTTCTAGATAGACTTCTGCCGTACCTTTGGTTGTCTTTTACACTCAATGTATGGTTAATGTGACTTTAATGGTGCTTTAATGGAGCATTAATTACTCTCTTAAGTTGTCTTGTAACTGTTGGTGTTTGTAATAAGTTTCCTTGAATGACTCTCTTAACGAGTTCAGGCTTCTTAATCCGCGTTGGTTGGGCTTTTTGGAGGAGGTCGATGACTTGGGCGACCTTGTCGTCGTGAATGGCGAGGTTGTAAAGATCGCGGGTATTGGTGACAACAGTTTCCTCATTGTGCTGAACCTGAGAATGAGTGAATGAGACAACAGGAAGAAAAACAAATCACTTATCACCCCGTGCTATTAGTGTTCTCCTCTCCACCTTGTGTTACAATTCCACATTTGTTGACTCAACAAGCTGTTGCATCGGAGTGCCACTCTCAAGTCCCTAAATGTAATTGGTCGGTTTTGCTTCATTATTATAATTTATAATGTCACACTCAAACACATGTACAAGAAAAGTTGATTCCACTAAGCTCTCTGATCGCTAGCTAGTTTATGTGACCTCATTCTGCAATATTCTCTGCTTGACACTTGTGATCTCTTGCGAGTTGCAGTAGTGATCAAAATGGTCACACAATTTGCTTCTTGACCTTGTTTCAATTATGTGCCTTGATTCTCCATACCATGATTACCATCACTATGTCTAGCCAATGATATTGCCTAGCGACGACATAGGAGCACTTTAAAATTTCATATTGTACTATAAATAGCCATATATATTCCCCTTCCATTTGCTGCCAGAAGCTTAACCAAACATGATGTTCTTGCAGAGAATCACCATTTTATTAATTTTCATCACATGTTTCTCCTTTCCCACAATTCATGGCAAACTTCACAGTCAAGCAATGGCTTCCAAAGTCCCGTATTTCGTTACCACCTTCTCCTGCACCTGAGGCTCTTAGCCAAAATGCCAATCCTTTTGTTTTTAATGTAAAATCCTTTGGAGCTGTTGCGGATGGTGTTTCAGATGATACAGAAGCATTTAAGTTGGCCTGGGAAGCTGCATGTCATGCAGAAGAATCAGGAACTATTCTTGTTCCAAAGGGTCATATATTCTTGATTCAGTCTACTATTTTCACAGGGCCATGTAATTCTATCCTTACTTTAAAGGTAATGCTGCTATTCTGCTATATGCAATTAAAGTAAATAATAATACGTCTGTATGTTGATCATGTTCCCTTTAATATTTTGGTTAAATTTTGATATTTTTTGTTCCTATTTTCTTGCTGGACTTGTTAAAAGGTTGATGGGACTATTCACCCCCCGGATGGACCTGATTCATGGCCGCTGAATAGCAGCAAGAGACAATGGCTGGTTTTCTATAGAATAAATGGAATGTTACTGGAGGGAAGTGGTCTTATTGATGGAAGAGGAAAGAAAAAACCACACAAAGTAAACATTTTCTTATGTCTCTCACTTTTTTATGCCACTCCTGCTGGTGTTCTATTACTTATTTTTAGTTTTAACAGGGAACTAATTGGACAAAACAATCTGGCCCATGCGATAGTCCAGTGGTAAGTCGCATATTGTCAAGCAAGGTTTTGAACTGTGGCCCCAGTTACGATTTTCTTGTGTGCTCCTTAATTTGGTGAAAAACTGAAAAAATGAAGCTGATATGGTTGCTATTGCAATTGCGATGCGGCTGCAGAAACTACAGAAACCATGATGTTTGTCCATAATTACATTACCATTTACCAGACCCTTTTCTAAAACCTTGTTGTCATTGAAATTTACTGAATCTAACTTTCAAAAGTTATTACTGAATTTTGAATCCTCTGATGCAGGCCATCAGATTTTTTGTGAGTTCCAATTTGCGAGTGGAAGGACTGAAAATAAAGAACAGTCCGAAATTCCATTTTCCATTTGATGATTGTCAAAATGTCCATGTTGAAAAGCTTATCATAAAGTCACCTGCTCTAAGTCCCAACACTGATGGAATTCACATTGAGAACACATCTAATGTCATTATTTACAATTCGGTCATTTCCAATGGTAATTCTATAAATTATACCATGTTTTTCCTATTATGCCCTCCGTTTTCAACCTTTGGCATCCCTGCACGCAGGTGGTGACTGTGTGTCCATTGGTGCTGGCTGTTACAATGTGGACATAAGGAATATAACATGCTGTCCAAGCCACGGAATAAGGTAAGGTGCATCCACTCAAACAAACGAATATAATAAAAATGTTATTTTATGATCCAGGATTACCATATGACCAATGTATGCATAACATGTAAATAAGTTTGATTAACTCTTTTTCAGAAATAAATTTTGGTTAGTGGAAATTGATCAGAAGCATGAATACGTAATGATTCTGGACCATAAAATAGTATTAATTCCTATAAATTAGTTAAAAGGGACATATATATATATATATATATATATATATATATATATATATATATATATATATATATACACACACAAAGGTAGTAATGGCCTATAGTATTGATTAATAAATTTGTTTGTTGCAGCATTGGCAGCCTGGGAAATTACAATTCCCGAGCCTGTGTATCCAAGATAACAGTGAGTGACTCGATAATTAAGCATTCCGATAATGGGGTTCGGATCAAAACATGGCAGGGTGGAAGGGGTGCAGTGTCTAAGTTAGTCTTCAATAATATCGAAATGGAGGGTGTCCGTAACCCAATAATCATAGACCAATACTACTGCTCCTCTAAGAATTGCCAGAACCAGAGCAATGCAGTTTCAGTTTTCAATGTTACATACTCTAACATAAAGGGTACCTACGATGTGAGGTCCCCACCTATACGTTTTGCTTGCAGTGATTCTGTTCCATGCACAAACCTCAGGCTATCTGAAGTGGAATTGCTTCCTTCGCATTCATAGCCACAGGCCAACCCATTTTGTTGGAAGGCTTATGGAACTGTACACACTCTCACTACACCAGCACTTCTATGCCTCATAGAGGAAATCCTTTAACATTAAAGCCTCCAGATGATTTTGTTGGTTGTTAGACAAAAATCATCAAACAAAGGATATTTATTTGGAGAATGATTCATGTACCACTAGTGAGAGAAATATCACCGGTGGACACTTATCTACATGGCAATTTTATTAATTTTTTACTTTAAAAAAATAAAAAATGAAAACAGAAATTGTCAGACATTCTTCTTCTCATTCATAAAACCTGTGTTTTTCTTCTCACCTTAGAACCCTATATTGTGCTTCCTTCTTCTTCAACCCTACTACTGTTTTGTTCTTCTTCCTCACCATAACAGGACCTTACTACTGCTTTGTTCTTTTTCCTTACCATTCATTGCTCCGTTCCTCCGTTGCTGCATCTTTGGTAGATTGTTCGCACTTCTGCCTCCGCTTCTGCCAACCGAGTTTGGTTACTCTTCCTTCCTGGTAAGACCGATTTTCTTTGCTTCTTTTTCCTTTTCTTTGCATTAGGTTTTACCCAGGCTGCTAAAAATTCATGCAATGCAAAAGGAAGAAGAAGCAAAGGAAATCGGTCTTACTAGGAAGGAAGAGTAACCAAACTCGGTTCAGCAGGAGCGGAGACAGAAGGCAGAAGCGTGAATGATCTACCAAAGACACAACAACAAAGGAACAGAGCAACGAACGATGAGGAAGAAAAACGAAGTAGTAGTAGGATCCTGTTCTGGTGAGGAAGAAGAACAAAGCAGTAGTAGGTTTGAAGAAGAATGAAGAAGGAAGCAGAGTATAGGTTTCGAGGTGAGAAGAAAAACACAGGTTTTATGAGTGAGAAGAAAATAGCAGGTTTTATGCCTAACAATTTTCATTTTTATTTTTAATTTTTTTAAATTAAAAAATTAATAAAAATGTCACCTAGGCGGTGTCCACTAATGGTATTTCTCTCACCAGTGATACGTAAATTATTTCCCAGTGATACGTAAATTATTTCTCCTATTTATTATTACCAGAACAAATTTGCACTTGTCATAAACCAAACTAGATACAGGATTATTAGGCCACCAACATGTAGTATTAATGAATCATAAGATGTAACCTATTAATATATTTGTTCTCTAAATGACCTCTATTAACAAATTAATTATACCATTAATAAATTGAAAATTAATGTATACAGATTAAAAAATATTTAATCAAAGTAAAATGTTATTATATTTTTATAATCACATTGATTGGTTTCCTAATATATGACGCCTTGTTATTTAATTGTATTGAAAGACTTGATGAATTGAGATTTTTCTCTTAAGTTATTTTATTTCAGAGAAACCAATCATCCATGATAAAGATTATAAGTTTTAAGAGAATATTATTTTTTATAATCTTATTTTTATTAATGATACTTGATAAATATTTATTATTTCATAGAGTATTTATAAAATTATTTTATTTTAGAAAAGGTAATATGAAAGTGGAAATACAAAATTTTCATACTTTTTCATGAAAATGTGTATAATAGAAAGCATGAGTCATATACATTTTAAAAAAGAAATCATGCTGAAAAATATGTTTTTATAACTTGTGAAAAACATAAAAATGTGAAATTCTCATGTTTATGTCTTTGAAATTATAACATGAAACAAACACCCTTAAGATTCACGATAAAAAAAAATTCTAAATTAATGCTTAAAAAAAAATTAGAGCTGTCAAAAAAATTAATTGGTATTTAAAATTAAAACATGGTTATAGAATAAAAAACAGGTTAAAAAAGAGACACATGCTCTCTTAAAGTACAAAGTTACAAATACACAATCTGTAATTCAACGATTAATGTAAATTTTTTATAATATTATTATATTTAATTTCAACTCATTTTACAAACATATTTTGCAATATAACGTCATTTGAAGTTTCTGAATATAATTTCATTTATAAATGAGTTCATATAATGTAATTTATAAATTATTTAATAGGTTGATCTTTAATTTATAAAAACTAGAAAACATGTGGCTACCTGTGAAGGAACTTGGCCAAAGACCAAAAAAATGTCAATTCTTGTACCACAAGAGTTGTGTTGATTAACTCAGTGAAGCATTTTATAATGCTTTGGCGTGATGCTTCCACTGATTTAATGGGTATGACCATAATATGACAGGATAATTGAGTTGAAGTTCAGAAGGAAAGTTTTCGTATTCAGTTGTTTTTCTCTGATTTTGTTGATCTTATAATGGGAAATGTAGAGACACATCAGAAGCTTCTGTCTGCCCGTCAATTTATCCATTTGTCTCATCTTTTTAGAGTGTGCACTAATCTAATCTTCTCTAGGTGCTCCACTAAGATCTTCTTCTCCTTTACCAATTATATCAAGCAGCTATTAACTGCCCACTAATTAAATTGTAAATATTTGTACCAGAAGGCTCTTTTTATTTTTTTTAACCTAATTTTATATTTTTGAAAATTTTATTATTAAACAATGAAAGTTTCTCACAAGATAATTGGTTTTAATTAATTTAATCAAATTAAATAATTAAAGATTTTATTTTAAGTGATTGTTAAAAATGTATCAAACTCCATCCTCTTTTATAAACTCATGTATTGCCAACTAAAGAATACTCATTAGAAAATTTAATTAAAACAACTCAACCAAATTCAATTATATTTTATTAAGCGTATTGGGTATGAGACAACTACAATTTATTTTAATTCTCTATTACTATTAGCCAACTTTGACTCATGTGTTATCTCATTTTCAAGCTGTATCTAAAACTTAGAGATACAGACAATTACAATTTGGATTTAAGTATAAGACAAGTCTAGACCTGTAAAATTTTATAAGTATGAGATTCAGTATGAATATTATAGAACACAACTTGTTTCAACCCATAATATATATATCTCTGTGTGTGTGTGTGTGTGTGTGTGTGTGTGTGTGTGTGTGTGTGTGTGTGTGTGTGTGTGTGTGTGTGTGTGTGTGTGTGTGTGTGTGTGTGTGTGTGTGTGTGTGTGTGTGTGTGTGTGTGTGTGTGTGTGTGTGTGTGTGTGTGTGTGTGTGTGTGTGTGTGTGTGTGTGTGTGTGTGTGTGTGTGTGTGTGTGTGTGTGTGTGTGTGTGTGTGTGTGTGTGTGTGTGTGTGTGTGTGTGTGTGTGTGTGTGTGTGTGTGTGTGTGTGTGTGTGTGTGTGTGTGTGTGTGTGTGTGTGTGTGTGTGTGTGTGTGTGTGTGTGTGTGTGTGTGTGTGTGTGTGTGTGTGTGTGTGTGTGTGTGTGTGTGTGTGTGTGTGTGTGTGTGTGTGTGTGTGTGTGTGTGTGTGTGTGTGTGTGTGTGTGTGTGTGTGTGTGTGTGTGTGTGTGTGTGTGT